>CM073768.1:55868333-56068221 GCA_037158775.1 Hetaerina titia | reverse complement strand
CTTTGTCATAGTGGTCATCAGATCAATACAGAGGGAAAGTTTCTGGTGCATTAAGTATTAGTTGGCAGTGACAGGCACTAAATTTGCAAACAAAAAAATTCATAGGCTCTGAATATTTTTCAGGAAATATTACTCATATCCTATTTATTTAAAAAAAAAGTGATGCTCCATCATGGCATTAAGCTTTATGGTTGATGGGAGGTTAGTGTTCTAAACCTGTGGTTGCCACAAAATAGGGCACTGTGGGAATATAATATCTAGTTTCTGGGGAGAGAGGATTTATTGAAGAAAGAGATAAAGTAAAACTATTTGAAAATGTTCCCTACAGAAAAAGTTATATAAATGTTATAATATCTACATCTTACAGTAAAATATTCAAGCCAGATGGAATGTCATTAGTGGTAAATTCTTCATCTTTAAACTCTTAATAATATAAAACCTAATGCATTGTTACATCACCCAACAATCTTCATAAACAAAACAGAAATTAAAAGCAGGATGGGAAATATTTAGTGGTGAAGGGAATAGAAAATGAAATTTTCTTCAACCAGTAACCAAAATTTAGTAACTAGCTACCCTCATGGGATGGCAATAGAGAACATTAAATAATATATCACATTTAAGACATCTCCTAAAACGTAAATGTTTTAACTAGATAGCGGTAAAAGAGCAATAAATGCAGCTAAGACCCAACTCCTGACTGGATGTCAAGCTCCACTTCTGTGTCAGAATGAGTTAGTTAAATTGGACTTTTCAGAAATGTTGAAACACCATTCAGAGCACAGGAACTATATCCTTCAATGGCATGAGGGAAATGTTAACTGCATAACTCATGTATATATCCAATGAAAACCCAATTTAATGAAATAATTTCAAATAAGTTACTATTAGGTAGTATTAGACGTGTTCTAGCATGGTTCCAATCATTCCAAAGTACTGTATATCACTCATAACTTATAGAGTTATTTTTAATATTAGCTCTCATGAATTGTGACTATTATCTTGATAAACAATGAATAGCTTAATTCCTTTTCGCATGTGAAAATTTGAATATTTATCACTATTTCACCACCATTTACATTACTCTGAATGGTTGTTGTTACCTGAAGAGTGACAAGATAAATTTAAATAAATGTAAAACCAATTACATACATGCATCAAAAATATTTTAATACAATTGTAAACTAATGAAAAGCTTGCTACATGTAAGAAATAGAATGTAGAAGTCAGTCATTGGTGAAAGGGACTTAAGTGAGGAGTATCGATTTCAGGAGGAAAAAAATTAAATATTATTATATTCAACAAAAAGTTTCTCCAATGAATGAAATGGCTTGAAAATATTACACACATTTGCATGGCTGGACTTCTTTTGATGGATTTCAGTAGGAACTTCAGTCGACAACTCAGTTTTGCATGGTGGCAGGCCAGATCACAACAATTAACTCAAGATGAAGTGTCAAAACTACTAACTATGACACAGTTACATTGGATTTTTTTGAAAAATTTGACATCAATTTCCTTAAAAACAATTAATATGGAATACCAACAATTATTATTATAGTACATTAATTTGAATGCCAAATCAAAAACAGACAAGGTTAAACCATTAATGACATGCTGTGGGAAACAAAATGAGCATGAGTCGGAAGTTAGAAACACAGAAGAAACTAATTTTTTACAGGAAGTTACGAACATTAATTGTCTTTAATCTCTATTCTCCACTCTGGACATTATTTAAAATATCAACCCTACATTCCAAAATATAACATTCTTTGAGAATGATGGGCTGTAATACACATCACTGAAACATAAGAATGTGTATTGCATGGCATGTGACACTGGGATTACCAAATTTGATAGTCATTTAGAGAAGGTTAGAAAATGAAATCAATGAAGTACAGCACTACAATGGTTTGGAGTAATGCAAAATACAGTAATAAATAACATGCTTACAATTTCAATAATATTGGTTTAGCCTTGAATTATCCTCCCCAATAGCTTTGCGATTGAGATAAACAGCAGCAAAATGAGAGCACATTCATTGAAAATCAATTCAAAATTTTTGATCACACTCATGCGATAAGAACAGTGAGTTTAAGACTTAAAAACTTCAGAACACTTGAAAATTAGAAAAAATTTATTTCATAATTTCTGCCATTTTTTTAAATAACATAAAGATGTATGTTTTAAATATGTAGGATATCAACAAAATGCAAACTTAACGATGGGTTGAGAATTTGCTTATGGCAGTTAGAAGAAAGATGAACACATACAAGGGTCTTACATTTTAAACAAAAAGAATCTCTCTCCATACACAGCTTTAGACACAAAATAATGAGTTTTCTTCCATCTCCAGCACTTGATTCTGCAAAGGAGCCTGACATATACTTTTCCTTCAACAACCATAATAATGAAGAGGTAGTGACCATAAAATGTCAAACAAGGGCCAATGGAATCCATGACCTTCCCTAGGTTTCTCTATTACATTACGGTCAACTTTGGTGTCAGTTAGACTCCCCAGAGTGGCACATTTTTACTGAGTCTCCTTGTTTTTCCGCAATATAAATAGACTTGGCACATTATGCACCAGTTAATAATTAGAAAACTTAGACAAGTCATTGAGAAACCATTAGAAAAAATTTATTTACAGAGTCATAATCACCCTCTTAAATTAAAATAATTTTGAAAGATTTTTTGGATGCCCCAATAATTTTATTGGGTGGCCCACAAAATAATCAAATGGGAAACATTAACATACTTTACTACTAGCTCTGCCTGCAATTACTTTTCAGGAATGATGCTGGTATACAAAACTGTACTGTATTTATACATTCATATGGCTGTTATTTACAAAATATGGAAGAGAAATTTGACAGATTTTTGGTATAAAACACTAATCAAAATATTCCATGTAGTGCTGATTTAGGCCTCAAACTCACAATCAGAGAAAGTATCTCAAAAGTACCTGAAGTGGTGGGGAAAGAATGGAAAAAGATAGATACCATAAGGTGAGGCAATTTCAAGAATACTCACTTCATAATTCATTCCTCTGACAACAGTTGATTAAATATTTTTTTCATCAGTAATCTGTTTAAAAGCAGCAGTTGAAATGCATTCAAAATTTACCACAGTAACATTTACAGAACTGATTTTTAGAAAATATGCATGCGTTAACACGCATGCACACAAAAGACAAAGCAGAAAATATTTTTAATTCACTCGGTCTTACCAATTCATTCCTGAACATAGCAAAAGAGATTTTATGTACAATCAATCCACACATTAGACATGTTCATGTATTTTGGAATCATCAGGGCATCTGCATTGATGAAAGCCCTTTCTAGGAATTTACGGGAAAGAAATTTCAGACATGGTACAGATATATGGAAGACACATGAAGGCCAATTCCAATACGCAGAAGAAAATCATACAAATGCTATGAGCACTCTGAAGGAAGGAAAGATATCAGAGCAGCACGGAATCTCCATGAGCTCCAAATCCAATAAATTCTGAAACATGCATTGCTCAAAAACAAGAAAACCCTTTTTAAATAGAAGAGCTACATATTAGCAATAAAGGCTGAGAGCTTGAGCCAAGGGGGACACTTCAATGTGATATATGAAAAATATGCACATTTTGGGGGTTAAGGACTTATATAAAAATACTTTAAATTACAATGGAATTGTGATTGCCAGTTGATGCCCAGAAATTTAACCACGTTATGGGAAAAAATCTCAAGCATTAATTTATTTTGACATATTAATCAAAATACTAATCATTCAAGCAATATGCCATTACTAATGAAATTTTATTGGATGGAAACATGAAGGGTATCCTTAAGGGGGGCTCTGAGCACCTATACAAGAGACATATAGACCAATCAAAAATAATTTTTACTGCAATGTTGATGGGGAAAAATTTGCTCCAATATTTATTCCATGCTGAGTATTAGACATGTCCCATGTGGATAAGGTTGTCTGCCTTGAGTTTGCTAAGACCCATGATCAGGTAGGTTTTATGGGTTTATATTTAACTGGACTAACTCCTAAAATCTATCTCCTGCTTCCAAGGTGATTAAAATGAGATCTATGAGTCCTAACTGCCAATAATTCATCAAGCCATTTAAATAAACTTATCCTTATCGACATTTCTTTAGGTTTGTTTTTCTTCCAACAAACAATTTGTCCATTCAAACTAGTGGATATATGCCTTCCTAATCACCTATAAAAAGTGCTAGAGGGAAAACTTAAACAGAATGAAAAAAATTAAATGCGATTTGGCCCCCAGATGAATTTCTTATCTTGGTTACTCAAAACATTTAAAAACAGAAGCTTTGCAATAATTATCAAAAACCAACTCTGAAGCTTTGCTACTTAGTCAGATTCACATGGTGAAAAACACTGATGCCAAAGAGGAAGACTCATAGATGCACTGACTTCATAATTACATTTAGTCGACATTTCAGACTAACTCAAAGCAGAATCAATGAAAGGGTGAAGAACATCATTGTGAATGACTTATTTTTGGTTCAAAGAAGAATCAAACTCATTTAAAAAAAAGGTGATTGCAATATTCATAGATCATCAGCTGTGAAGTAACTGATTGGACACTTCACTGTCATAATGAGATACGAGTGTGTGCATAAATTGGGTCACTAACAAACATAAGATAATGGCAACTTAAATTAAAGAAAGTTGTGGCATCAACTCTCCTGCTACATTCTTTTAATAAAAGGAAATTCATTTTTTCTACCCGCACATTAATGAGGAGCAGATGCAGATTTTATTAACATATTACGGAAAGAACATTCACAGATGCTGCATATTGTTCACAGATATCAACATTGCCAACACTTGGGCACTAAATTTTAAGCTTTAAGTCAGCTGAGTGATATTTATATTTTTTCCAGCAAAATTTACCATGAATATCTAAACACAGAAAAATAAGTGGTTAGTTACACTTGAGTTCCAAAGTTATGCTAAAACAAAAGAATGTTTAAAAAATGAACATTATGTCAATTCTTGGTAATTCAAAGAATATTCAAATAGGAAAGTTTCTGGAGAGAAATAATAAATAACAACTGTGATTTCCACTACACTATTTAAATTCGCATAAGCTAGGTTTCAACACTTCATGTCATCATCAGGTGAAAATTACTTTTCCTCATTTTCCCTAGCCACCTCCCACCAGGGCCCTTGGAACCACAAAGATCCCCCACCCGCTGAGGCAGCAGAGATTGCAAGGAGAAAAAGTGCAAACAGTGTTCCTATTTATCTGAATAAGTGGACTTTGTATTTTTTTTGTGGTTTCGGTGCATAGGCAACACCATCAGTTATCCTATGTCATCTATGGGTTGAGATGGGTAGTGGTGAAGTGGAGTCTTTGTGAGATGGTGCGAGGTTTCAGTGATCATGTGTTGTCACAATGTAGAGCCTGAAATCATCATATGCAGTGTTTCCCTTTTCCCCACTAGTCCTATGTACCACACTGTTGGCTCTTTCACCTAACCAATCAGTCTCCACCTCCTGGTCACCAAAACTCTGTAAATCCCCTCCTTCCTCACATCTACAAGAGTATATATTTGCCAACAAGCATATAATGTTCAGCTGAAGATGACACAAAGTGTTGAAACCTGGGTCGTGTGAATAAAAACAGTATAGAGGAAATAACAATTGTTAATTATCATTTCTCTCCAATGTGGAAAGTTTCCTCAAAATTAAGCCTGAAACGATATGGTTTGCAGAGAAGTTTTTATTTACAGAAAAGAATGAAATACGTTTATAACATTCATTTTTATGGTTATTCATGAATTAACTGATATCATGACCCCTTTTTGCAAACCAAAAAATAAAAGAATCCAAAATCATCCAAATCCCTGTGACAATTAATAAAAATTATTTTGGCTTATCAAAAGATTTTTAAGCAAAATTTGTAAATAAGGGATGGAATCTAGCACTTTCAGTGGAATTTGATGCTGTAGGGTGAAGAAACTATCATGAAGTCCTCAAAAATGTACACAATTACCCCACCTTATGATAGCCTTTGATTCAGCAATTGCTCAATTCCAATGAAGGACATAGTGTGAATTCATCTGGGCACCATTAGCTAAGGCCAGGAAACGAAGAATGTATAAGGAAATCAAAGATTGTTAATGCATAAAATATAATTGGTCACGGACTTTCCATTCATTCCACAGTCACCTCTAACCCTAAGGCTGGAGTTACATTCTCTGGAAAGTTATGAAAGTTACTCTTATGCGGCATTTTCCTAAATGAGAAAAAAAAACATCCTCTTATAATGAAAAATCTTAAAGTAGCCAATTAGGAAATTTAAAAATCATTTACATGTTTTGCATAAGAATATTATTTCATTTTTGTTATAATTTCATATTTATAGTTGATAAACAAATTTTCACAGCAAAGTGACAACAGCTGATTTTCCTTTTCCAGAGTGCATCACAAAACTCACAAGAACACTTAATTAAGTACTTTTTAAAACAACCTGAACAATTTCATCGCAAAATATGTTTGATTCCTTACAAAAGATTGTAAGGTAATTAAAAAGTACTGGAAATAATATAAGAGAAGTTTCAGCAATGAAATAACAGAACACATTTTTGCATTATTATCAATGTCATATAGTGTGTGTAATGCATCCTTTGAAGAATAACCTCTGATGAAGTTCAGTCTTGTTTTTGTCTTCTGCTCACATCCCCAATGACCAATCAAATGCTCACATCTTGGCAAATGGTATTTGCTTGGAGGGAATGACAATCAGGGGCACAGGAAAACAAACACAAAGGCCACAGCATAAAATCATCATTGAATCACCACTGACACCTACGGAGACATTGATCAACAAGAGGTGACTCATTTGCCTTCTAGCAAAAGACAGGAAAGGGAATATATTCCATTCCTATTGTGAATGCAATGCCCTTTGAAACGTGACCAAACTTGTCTTCCACTTCTATGAAACAGATACAAATGCACATACACTTAATGTACACACTCACATGCACACAAAACAGGAGACATACATATTTACAAACTATCACACATTTTCCATCAATGGATTTCAAGAACACAAGCAATTGGCTCCACCATCTCCTAAAACAAATGGAGACATTATCACACTCACAGAACTGAAAACTATGCCAATAAGAGTATAAAAAACTCCCAAAAACAACTACTCAGTTATCTCTCCCTTAATAGAGGCAGTGAATCATTAGCATGGCAGTCACACACTAAGCAGTAATTGATTGGTGGGAACATTGTCCCAGCAGCCTACATGGGCTCAGATGGGGAGAGGGTCTCCAAACCCATGCAGTCGTTACAAAGGGTGGTGTCTCCTTTTATTTTTAAAGGAATGGGAGGAAGGTCGGTGGTGGGGAAGGCTTACTATCTAACATGCCACTCCCCAATTACATCCCATAAATGGCTCACAATTTTATCTCTCACAATAATGCTTCAAATTGTCATCAAGATGAAACCCAAGCATTTTGCTTCAATGAGCTGGTTTCAAAATTTACCATCAAAACACTAGATCAAATCTCACAGAAATATTAACAACTGGCAGTAATCATGTGAGGGAAGGGAAGAAGCCACCATAGCTTCTTTTTCAATGGTGTACAGCATTTTGGAGAATTGTTAAACAGATAATATTATAAAACACTGAACACCAAACAGGCATCTATGGTGGCCTGAATAATGACACATGATACAAACAAATTATACGGTTTAACAATTGCTCCAATCCAAATGCTGAGGCTTAAAAGGTAACAGTGACTATGAGTACATAATACAAGGCCAAAAGAAGACAATATGCCTGCTTTTTGCCACCTCTTCCAGCTGCAGTCAACAGGAGTAGCATGCACTGCCTAGACACAGTCAGGAAATATATTGTGAGCCTACTAAATGGAAATTCCATGGAAAGTGGATTGACCTCAGTCAAATGCATTGGTATGTGATTATGGGACAAAAAAAATATTTTCCATAGAAACAAAATGAAAAGGATCTCACACTTGGCAGTCAACTTATAATGAGCACAAACTGTAGCAAATAGGTTACAGGCACCCTGCCACAAGATGGAATGGTTAACAACAGGAAGAAAGAAAAAAATGTCCCACCCCTATCTCCAGCTGCTAATCACAGCACAGTCAAACTACTCCCAGGAGAAATAGCTTCCGAGGACAATGTAGCCGTAATATTGGCTAAAATTAAAAACCAAAAGTCTACTCTCAGTGACTAGAGGATAATGCTGTCAGCTTTTGAGCATACTGGGTCAACAAGCTCTTTGAGGACTTATCAAGAACCAATGTGGTCAATCACAGTGCCCTCAATTACTGGCAGGTTTACAGTTTCCATTGCTAGAATTGAAAATGCACGGTAACAATTATCAGCAATTGTTTACCTAAAGTCTTTCAGTGAACAACATTTCAGAAACCAGGCACCTGCTACAACAGAATGCCAAAATATACTTCATCCATGCAGATAAGTGAAATTGGGAGACAAGGGGCTTAACAATTTCATTCTGACATTGGCCATTAACCACCAAATGGGAACCTAAAACATGGATACTCTTTTCCATTTTTTAGGTTAAAAAACCTTGACAACCCACTTTCTTCTTTCTTAGCACACCCATTCAATGCAAGTAAATCCAACATCCCAGGATTGATAAAGGCTCTACTATGATTTCATATGAGTAATAAAACATAAAGGCATACACGTTGAAATCATACAACATAGGATTGGGGATTACAAGCCACAATTCTCTACAGCATCAACACAAAACATACAACTTTATTACTCTAATAATGTTCAAAACAACTTTAATAATACCCCAAGGTCCTTTTCCTACTGATATGGGCCATAGGATTTCTAATACCGTATCCTAAATACATTGTGCACTTACAGTCCCCCATCATAAATAAGACACTGTTCACCCAACATTAACTGGCATTGATGACATTGCAACAGATAATCATACATGAAACTCAGAAAGTACAAACCATAGAATATATAAGACCCTGGTCCCTTGCCATGGAGTTTTATAAACCACCTTGCAGCAAACATGTCCAAGGACCTAAAGGGATAATCTTGCCGGTCCTGGATGGAGTCCAATATAAACCACTCCATTCTTACAGTGCACGCCTTTCCAGCAGAAGACTGCATAGCTGCTGGGCTATTGTTTTTCCTTAAGCTGTTGATTTGGTTAAGTGGCTGGAGGCCCCTCCCATTCAATCAAGTATTGTGATTTACCTCCAGGGCTTACCCTCTTTCCCAAAACTGTGAACCTTTCTCCTGATGCAATGCGATTGGCTGCACCGAAATAGATGTTGACAGAGGACTTGAGTTCATCAAGGGAAATCTCAGGGGGGGACCTGGCATTACTGCTATCCATACTGCTCTGACCTGTGGATGCCCTGCTCCCATCAGACGTTCGACCTCGCAGTGCATAAGCTACTCGGTTTCCAGATGATGGTGAAGGGGGAGTAGAGCGTGGAAGGATAATAGGGTCAGGTGAGCGCCCAGAAGCTGATGGGGTGAGTGAGGTCAGACAGCCATTGGGAACCGCACCACCAAGGAAGAGGTTTGCTGCAGCACGTGGCAGTGGGAGTTTCTTTTTTCCTGTGTTGAAGTGGATTTCCATGATTAAAATACAACCAAAATAACCACATCTTGATATACTAAAATAAATTAATTATAACTTAAGAATGAATACATAAAAACACTGTGCATTGAAGTAAAATGTATAAAATCTTGTAACACATGCTTTTTTATCATTCTTTCCTAGTTGATATAACTTTTAAAAATTTAAATTCAGTCACCTTCAAATAAATACATCACATTATTCTTTCTACCTGATAGGAACATATCTAAATGTAACTAGAGAGAAAAAGTTGAATCACTTATATACAGAACCATATTCCCCAAAGATATGCTGTGCTTCTTGGGAGGAGCAGCACAGCAGTGGTCAGAAGAATGACCTCCAAATCTTCCAAGGAGGGTTGTAATAACTGAGGAATGTGAGCCAATGTAAGATATGCACCTTCTACTTCAATAGCAATTTCAAATAAAAATATGGTATGTGTTACAAGGGTTTATATGATACATCATTTCTGGTTCTTTGTACTTTTATCTTCAAAATGTAATTCCATTCTGATATCAGGGCACTTCTGAAATTTGAAATATCCCACAATTCAGGTCCTCGTCAAATAAGAAGATGGCAGGATGGTATACTACTCGAGACATTCAACTGTTGCTTTACAATGAGGGCAAATAACATGCCATATTGTGATTGTAATACAGTAATGGTATCTGAATGGAGTCAAATCTTTATAAAAAAAATAGGTCGTACTTTGATAGTTATTTGATGGAAAATTTTAATCCTAGTATAGTTAAAAATAAAGACAAACACATAAACATACATTAGTTACCCACTGATGACCACTACTTTGGTACCTTTACACAAAAATGTTAATTTTTTTCTAATCCTTCAAGGTGAATCTTTATGATAATGATGTTTATTGGTACCTGAAAGACAGGTTTCAGACATGCATGGAACACAGGTCACATTGATTGCAAATACTGCAGACAAAAACTATGCAGTGGAACTTTACTTAATAAGCACCTCGCACAGCAAGTAATTCATATGAGCAAAATATTGATCCTGAAAACAATTCATTCAACAAAAGACTTTTTGCATGACAAGTGGCGAAAAGAAGGATATTACCGGATGCATTGCTCGCCTGCTACTGCAGTTTGTCCAGCACTCATTCCCCTAGCATCTTAGCATCAATAATGATCATACATTTTCCCAAACTTGTGTTCAAACATATTATTAGTGATTTTGCGTGAAAAGTTTAATAATATTTTTGCATAGTTTTAAAACTGACCCCGAAGAATAATCATTAGGAAGAAAGCCATAAGAGAATAAAAATAAAAAATAACAGTGGAAATGAAAAGTAAAATCATTGAATATCAGGATCAATGTGTGAGTGTGGCTGATCTAGTATGCACATCAACAATTAGTAGACACCAACGATTGGACTTTTCTTCAAGAACACTGACAAGACTTAGGATATACGAGGTTAATGTGAAAAGTTTTCAGTCTGACACAGCGATGTCGTTCCAATCAGCAAAAATTTTTGATTCCTGTCTGGGTGCACATGTCATTGGTTCATAAGATAAGTTTCAACTTGTTTTCTCAAGCAGTTTAATTATACGTATTGTTGCAGCAGATGTTTTTCAGGTTATTTGTTAAAATGGAAAACTTTCGAAGAATTTCATAGCATAACATTCTTTGTTTTGGATGGATTATCCCTTAAGACAATTCATCCCAAGTTGACAAAAGTATACGGGGACTCTGCTTCTTCAATGTCAACCATCAAAAAGTGGGCAGCTAAATTTAAACATGGTTCCACATCCCTCGAAGATGACCTACTTGAAAGACAGCCAAAAACAGCAACCACACTGGAAACCATTGTAAAGGTGCACGATACCATGTATGACGATAAGCGAGCGAAGCTGAGAGAGATAGCTAAGACCATGGTGATATCAGAAGACAGGGTGCGAAACATCTTGCACAAAGAATTAGGGATGTGAAATCTCTGAGAGGGTGGGTGCCACATTTGCTGAATGCCAATTAAAAGCAAATGCGCAAACGATTTTTACAGCAATGTTTGGATCGATTCAAGAGGGCACTGACTGATTTTGTCACCATTAATGCGACATGGGTCCACCACTATATGAGAGAAACAAAACAGCAGTCAAACCAGTGGGTGGAAGCAAGTGGTTTAGCACCCAAGAAAGTCAATCACATCTGCCAGAGAGATGATGGCCAGTGTGTTTTGGACTGCAAAAGGGATCCTCTTAATTGATTATCTTGAAAAAGGCATAACAACTACAGGCAAATATTACTCCAACCTCTTTGACCAGCTGGATGTCAAAATTCGCAAGAGGTGGTCAGTCTTGAAGAAGAAAAAAATCATCTTTCACCAGGAGAACTGCTGGACCAAATGTGTTGAAGTCAAAGGAGATATGCAGAAATAGAAAATTATTTTTTAACTAAAAATCCATCTTTCATTGTAAGGTCAAGAACTTTTCACCTTACTCTAATAGATGCTTCCAATTTAGTGACAAGAGTTTCTATGCAACGGGTATGTATTCTCAGTGATGTTGAATGGTTGCCTCTCATATGCAAAATGAAATGCAATTGCAATGCAACACTATTAATGAAAATATGATTTGTGAGAAGGAGATAGTAATTTTTGCTGACCTTGCTAATAAGACATCATGATTAGTAACGGCTGAACAAGTGTTTAATGGAATGTGTACATGGTTTGAGAAGTTAAAAAAAAAGAATTGTCATCCACGGCATTGTGAAGCTGCAAATTCGAAGTCAGAGGCAACAGAGAACTTCATCAGCGACTTCAAAAAGTTCGTAGATTCTGAGGGTTAGCTGACACAACATGTTTTTAATTGTGACAAGATGGTTATATTAAAGAAGGTGATGCCACAGCATATCTATATTTGTGCACATAAGTAGTAGTTCATTCAGTAGAAGAGAATACATTGCCCAACCACAAGGCAAAGAAAGACCACCTCACGCTGCTATTTTGCACAAATGCTAGCAGTGATTTGAAAATCAAGTCCCAGCTTTTTTACCTTTCAGAAACTCCACAAGCCTTCAAGAAGTGTGAAACAAGCTAATATGTAGAGATCACAATAACTTTTGCATTGTACCATACATACAAGGCTGCCCTAATAAGGCAGTAGTAACTCCATAAATTTATTTAATGATAACCCTGAGTCTCATTTTTCCAAATTTTGAAGCATTGGCAAAAACAAATGTCTTTAAGACTGCTTTCTAGTAAAATGAAATTAGGTGTATATCATAAATAAGAAACATTTTATTTTGATTCTTAGTTTTATAAATCAAATTTGCATTCCCAGTTGCTTAATTCCATGATAAAAGAAAAGATGAATGTGATTATGTAGACACAATTTTCCTTGAATAAACCAGGTATATAATTTATTTTCCCCCCCCATGGAACACATTATTGTACTTTACATTAATTTATATGCAAAAAATCGAGTTGAATTCACTAAATGAGGGTTTTGCTTTACGAAAAAGATCGCGGAACAAATTATGTTCATATTATATGGTTCCACTGTACATTAAAATTGAAGTTTGAATATAAATGCACAGTTATAAATAAAAAAAACATTTATAGGAGCAGTAATAGCATGCATAAGAATAAAATTATATACAGAGAGAGACATGAATTTATCCAATGCATGGAATTGATGTTTGCACAGGAACTGATAAAGCTTAAACTTACTTTTACACTGTACATCATGCATCGTTGCATTCAACCTGATTTATTTTGAAATACAGTGGAGAATTATACATGATAATACCTAGTGACCTAGGATGAACTTAATTTTTAAAAACTTTGCCATTAAAAGATACAATAAATATATACGTAGGGTGTAACCAACTCCCTCAGAATTGAACGCCATTCAAAATTTTTTAAATGTTAAATAAAATACATTAAAACATTCAAAGGTGAACTGTGGAAAATGTTGAAAAACTGACCAATCTGCTAGGTTCTCAAATTTGCTCAAAAAAGAGTAAGTTCTTAGAGAAAATTCAACCCAGATTAAAACATCCATTGAAAATACAAATACATAGAAAACTATTCAAGGAAAATAAAAAAGAATCTTGAAAATACTGCTAACTGGAAGCAGAGTTTTGCATTATATTCAGAATGACAATGCACTTAAAAGGAGATATTTACTATGGAAGAGAGATTTTTCTTTCGATTTTCTTTCTCACCAGCTGCTACATTTCAGAGGGTGACCTTTTATGTTGTTTCATATCACTATATTGTCCTAGTTCCCATAACTTACACATTTACTCAATTTAAACGTTATAACAATAAAATGTCACACAGGAACATGAGAAAGTAGGCTTCATTGCACCTTCATTTTCTTTTATGATACATCATACAATATTTTATAGAAAAGTGAATTCAGTCATTTGAATTAAATATTGGCCTTCAATTAAATCACACAAAAAATATTATAATTTCACAAAAATTACAGCAGAGAATGCAATAAAATACTCCACAGACGAACAATATTAGAAGGGAAAACTAGAAAACATGTACACATACCTGCTGCGGCAGCCGCAGCAGCTGCCGCTGCGGCATCAAATGGCAGTCGTCTACGGAACCTTCTCCTTTTCACCTCTCCACTCTTTGAGATTCTAATATCCTTCTCTGACAGTTGTCTCTTAGCTGGTCGGATACATGGGACTAGTCCAGAGAGGACAGCGGCAGCATGATTATTGACTTGAGGAAAGGGAAATGTTGCCTGTTGAAAAAATTAGAAGTGATAGTGTGTAGTAAAAAATTACAGAAGGGCCCAGTTTGGTCTTTTACATGGATTAAAAAAAAACAAAATGGTGTTTTCACATGAGCATTGGATTACTACATAATACCATATGGCACAATTGTGTAAAGATTCTGTTAGAATGCCATGAAAAATCACACAGCAACATGGGGAAGAGAATCAAATTTCATTGTATTGCACCAATAAGTTTCTATATCATAATGTTAAGTAGTTAAGGATCTTTACTGGGTTTTAATTCAAACTCTTCAAACAGAAAAACAATTTTTTTGGAATATTATGTTTGTCAAGGATCATCATTGTCATCCTGAGTTATCAATCAGTGCATTGGTTTGTAGTGGCTGTCAAAAAACTATCTACTTTCACTAATGCCTCCTAATACCAACAATCTCCAATACTTGCTTTTCATAGTTCGTCCTAGACCTTCCCTTCTGTTTCCTTCAATTATTGTCTTCAGTAGGCTATCAAAGCTCAGTTCATACCCAGTTAGGTTTCATTCTTCTTTTTCAAGCATCCCTTGAGACTTTTATATGAGTATTCACCCACTTTTCAAAGTACCTTCCTATTTGTTACTTTATTTTATCTTCATTATTCTTAAGTGGTACCACATTTTCACCACTTCCAGTTTTATTTTTCATGTTGCTTCCATCATCCTTGTCTTACGTCCATACAGAAGTAAATTTCATGGCTCATTATAGAAATGAAAACTGATGCTGATTTATGTCATTAATTCTTGTTACCAACTGATCTGACATTGCAAGAAAATTTGGTGTAAATTTTGAGTATCCATTCACCCACCTTTGCAAGACATCAATATGACAGGGTAGTGTACCAAAACAAGGAAGGAATGTATAAAGGGACGGAGGGAGATTTAGCCTCCAAGGTGAAATTGCTACTCTCCTTCCCTTCTCATCTTTCTCTGTCCTTTTTCGTCATCACTAAAGTTGGAACAAAAATTCATGGTAAATATAATTCATGAATTTTGTAAATTAAAAGAGAGAATATTGGGATAAAAATGGAATAGGTCACAAATTTCATTGAATAAAAAAACAATACCAGCCTCAAGAGATGTATCAATACTACATAAATGTACAGGATCATTTAAATACATAGGTTCAGATGCTCACTGACTGATGAACAAGGTGCTGGATGGGCGAATGAGTTTACTTTGGTGAGGTGTTTACCAGACAAACTTGTGTATAGTTTGACCCCCAAATGCTCACTACAAAATCAAACTTTTATATATCTTATGCATTGTTCAACTATGGCATTCAAAACTCTCGTGGACCATAGATTTTCATTGGACCTGAAATTTTGATATTATTCACCCAGGTGACACACAGTATTTAAACAACAAAACAAGCATGAATAATTTTTAGGAACATTTTCTTTCAGATATAAAAGACTTGATTCTTATATTACTTGTTTAGATTTTATAAATTCTATTTTTACCGGTGTTTTTTTAAAGTGAACAACAATTAAAGGGGTAAATATCAATGAAATACACAGTATTCTGGAGCAATAATGCATGGCTGTTACAGTCCTCTTAAGAGTTGGCCATCCAGGTTAAGTGTTAAGGCATATAAATGATTTCGGATGACTCTTAAACAAAAGTGAAAGTTCATCAAAGAAAGCTGAACAAATAAAAATAAACTAATTTCAACTCTGCAGCTTTGCATATTCATAAAATGATTTGGAATAAATAATAAACAACAAATGTCTCATTACAACAAGAGCTTCTAGCTTACCAAAATTTAATAGATTTTTACATTAAACATTATTTGTGATTAATTCCTCAGAATATTTATTAATATACTCTAAACTATCAATTTAGTACTATTAGCACTATCTATTAATTATGTACTACACACTTGAAACTAAGTTCATTTTTGTCTTCATGACTGTGGCCATGTCAACTTGAATCAAGTTGGAGAGTTAATTTTCTATCAAAGTTCTAGTTTAGAACACTGCTCAATAATTTCTTTGATAGATTATGCTATTGAATAGACATAAGTATCCAGAAATCATGTTTGGACAACAGTTACAGCAATATGCAGCAGCTATGATTGCATAGCATGATAATTATTTTGACTCTGTTCAGATTGTTACCTTTTTTATAATAGGATACCTCCAAAATAATCATTTATAGATGTAGTAAGACAGTAATATCATGGAATTTTTACACTATAAAAAGATTTATATTACTGTTTGAGTTGGGACACCTCCAAAATAAATCACTGTTAATCTGTTAAGTTACTAATGTCTTGTAATTGTTACTCTTCGTAAAGTTCTATACTGCGGATGGCAAACTTAAAGGAGTTCATTAAATGAAACAAAAATAAACATTGATGATATTCCCTGCATGCATGTTGTTCCATTACTCGTAGTCTCGAAAGTATTCTCATTATTGATTTTTTGACTGGGTGCAAACCTTGCCAATGTTGTGTTTTAAGTTTTGGATTTGGATTGCTTGGGGCTTAGATTTACATTCTATATGACTTGAACAAACTTTCTCATCAAAGTATTATTGTATTATGTAAAAGTTGCTAAATAAAAACACTAGTTTAATCAGTCACTTCAACTCCATTACCCAAGGAGTCGTCATCAACTTCATCTATCCTGAGGATCACCATGACAATTTTTCTTGACCTATATGTCATTTCACAATCATCCTAGAGGCTATCAAAAGAATTATAAATGCCACACTTATTAAGCAACTGTACCAGGTTTTGGTCCAATATTTTTCCATGCCTGGATTATCCATTTGCATTAAGTTTCTAGTGATGAAGCCTAAATACATTCTCTCTACAGACATGCCAACTTTCAAAAATGAAAAATCGGGAGGACATGCCAACTTTCAAAAATGAAAAATCGGGAGATTTTTAGAAGTGTATCACGAAGTAATCACTTTTAATTACCACAATATTTGCATGGCACCTTAATCCCTTTATGACACTTTGCCAATTTTTAATGAATGTCACACTTTATTAACATGTTAAGCTAAGTACACAATTTGAACAGTTCATCAAGAACGTAAGAAGGAAAAATCGGGAGTCTCCCGCTTAAATCGGGAGAGTTGGCATGTCTGTCTCTATTTAAAGGAATTTTTCCAGTTGATCATTTGTTCCTAAGCAAACACTGGTTTCTCGTAGCATTTTACATGGGTTTATTTGGACACATACCAAATTATAGTAGAAAAATGGGTTAACCTCCTGCATCACTGCAATACATGTACATTTTCACTTTTAAGATATGCAATAACACTACCCATCAAATGTTAATTACATGCAACCCAAACTAACTGAATTTCTCTTTTCTCTACCCTTCTGGTTTTAACAAATTATTTCACCTATATTTTCAGGCTATACTTTTCTCATAAACATTTACAACTTCTCCTTCATGGATTTCAGTTTCGATCTTTCAATTACTTTCTTCCCTTTGGTTTCAGTCTCTCTCTTGAAGATTAATGCTGATTTTAATTTTGTAATATCTGCCATACATATTAAATATGACGGTAGGCTGAAAACTAATGCACACATGCTTGTAGACTACAAACAAAATGACCTACAGAATGACTCCTGGTGGCACGTGGAAGTAACATTACCCCTCAACACGCATATGCAGGTTTGAGGTCGTTACATTTATTCAGTGTATTTTGACAACCGGAAGTATGGAGAAGTATTACAGTGCTACATCAACATGAGTTAAATAGCGGGCCGTTATCGAATTTTTAACTGCTGAAAAAGTGACTCCTGCTGAGATTCATCGTCATTTAAAGGCTGTTTATGGTAACAATGCTGTTGATAGGTCTACTGCACATCAATGAATAGTAAAATTTCGTGGTTGTGAGCCTGGAAAAGCCATAATTGTTGATGAAACATCCTTTGACTGTGTTTTGGGATGCTCACTGAGTTTATGTGACCGATTTTCTGGAACGAGGAGCAACAGTAAATTCTTCTCAGTATAAGCAGACTCTAAAACATCTCTGATGTTGAGTTTGTCATGTTAAAAGCAGTCTGGTACCAGTAATCTTTAAACAAGAAACCGCTCATCCACAAAGCTCGAGCATAACTGGAGAGGCTCTGCTAAACCTGAAAATTGAACCGATTCCACACCCTCCTTATTCCCCCGATCATGCCCCTTGAGATTTTAATTTTTTTCCTTAACTCGAAAGAGATGCCTCTAGTGTAATCATTATATCTCGGATGATAAGGTGAAGGCAGCTGTCAATTCCTGGATTTGAGAAAAGTCAGAGCAGTGACGGAATGAAAAAACTTGTTACATGTTGAGAGAATTTTGTTTGCCTTAAAGGTGAATATAAAAAACACAGTAATCAACCCGAAGGTCGGTTTAGTAGGTGATGGTAGAGCTCACCCATGTACCAAGCCCGACGGCATGTGAATATTCACACATCAGGGTAGGGGGGCTAGTTCCTTTCTCTGTGCCGGTTATGGTTTCCCAGGAAGATCTGGTACCCGAAAAATCAACTAGCTTGGGTGGAGCTGCAGGTGCCCAAAGTGCCTTGCCCGGGAATCGAACCCGGGACCCTCCGGTCAGTAGTCCAACGCTCTACCCACTAGACCACCGCGACCCGCAAAGGTGAATATATTGAAAAATAAATACATGATTTTGAAACTTAAGAATTGTAATTTAATGTAATTTTTCCCAATCTTGCTATTTGTTTTTGTTCATGCTCTACAAGCATGAGTGCATTACTTTTCAGCCTACCATTGTGTGTTCCTCTCTGTTAGTGATCTCATTTCTGCCATGGCATTGTGCGTGCCTCTACTCTTCCTAAACCCAAACTGATCATCCCTTAAGTATTCATTTGCCCTGCTATTCAACCTTTTGTTGATGATCCTGAGAACAACTTAAGCTGCATAGGAAATCTAATTTAATGCTCTGTAGTCCTCACATGATGTAGCCTTTACTGTTTTTGGAACAGAAACTAACACTGATCTCACAATGTCTTCTGGCCAGATTCCAGAATGTGGCAGTTGTGCCAGTATTCTAGCTGGCATCTTCAGGTTGAAGGTAGAGCACAGCAATTCATATCTTCATATGGACTGTTCTTATCCCACTTCAACCTTCTGATTGATTAGTAGCCAGATGACTTTTCCAGGTACTGTGTAGGGGATATCCATCTGCTCATTTAAAGTATCCTCGTGTTTTTACTATCTCAATCTTCTCTGGAAGCTGGTTGGGTGGTGATACGAAGAAGCTTCGTCACGTCATCAATCAAGGCAGAACATTTCATTGGTGGCCACACTGGTGTACCATGTCTACTGCTTATTGGATGCCAACTCATATGCAGCAGGGAAAGCACACCTAATGACAGCTAAACAATAAAACAGGTATACTCATGATTTGGCCTTGAATAGGATCATGGAGGAGATATGCAGACAAGCAATGACCCAGGAATTGGAAAGATTGAAATTCAAAGCAAGTGAAATTACTCCTTTCATTACAGGAACCACAGAAAAGATTTCCAGAATCCTTAGGAAGCATGAAGTTGTCACTACATACAACTATATGATGAAGATAGCTGACCATCTGACAAAGCCTAAGGACAAAATTTCACTTTTGTGTATACAAAGGAGTTTACTTAGAGCTATACTTTTGAGGAAGTCTAACACCAGGAAAATCTAAAGATAAATGAGGTTCCAGAGAACACCAGAGAGCTATGGAGAAGAAACCGTTCAGCTTATCCACAGTAACCAAACATGAGTGGAGTGTACAGCGCATGACATAAAATTTGATTAAGCATGAGTAATAGCAAAAGAGAGTTGATACTCTCCTATATTGAAAAGAGAGGAAATTGAGATGGTAAAAGCATTGGAAAACTTTAACTGAGAAGAAGGATAGCCACCATACAGTACCTGGAAAAGAGTCATCTGGTAACCACCTAGTCAGGAGGCAACAATGGGATGAGACACCCTATACAAGAATAGTATACAAATGGCGAAAATTGCAGCAATCTATTTTCAACCTGAAGATATCAGCTGGAATGCTGGCAAAATTGTTGTAAGTCAACATACACAAAGAAAACTTGAGAAGCATGCAGAGCTTGTATCATTATTAAAAAAATTCCACCAAGGGAAAGGAAATCATTTCAAAAGATTCAAGTTCAAGAGCTAAAATTACCTACAATGTCATATCATGACTAAGCTATACCTGTGACACAATTCCCAATTCTTCCATCATCAGGCAGTATGGCACCAAGGAAAAGCAGAGCGTGACATAAGGCCTGTTTTTTCAGGCCCTTGAGACAACACACACATCCATATGGTAAATGTGTAAATAGCCATGGCAGACATACAGCTTGCAAAAGAGACGGGAGTAATATGGAAGATAACTTCTTATCCATGGGATAATAGGCTTTTGTAATTCCAGTGAATATCTGACAACTTTTATACAGTGAAAATTGGTTGAATTGGAGTGTTTTAACTTTTAGATGACAAAATTCCAATAATTGCAAGCATAACGGAACATTCAATAAGAAAACAAAAAGACTTTGAGATTAAAATGAAATTTCAATGCAACTATTTCAGAGTGTAAAAATCATTCGCCTTGACCGGGATTCGAAAGTTGCATTGAAATGCATTATTTTATCTTATTAAATATGAGACATTTGTCATCACTACTGTTGATATCGACATAAGACGTTCTTATTTACCTTACAGTAAAAACATAAGACATCCTATATGCTATATTCCACATTTTCCAGTTGACAATTGGAGGCAAAGAGCCACCAGCAAATATTCTCTAGTAATGTTTCAGAAATACCTTTCACTTTTCAAGGTATTACTATCCATAGGAATATCCTGCAGATCATTTCCAGTTCAGTGTATGGAAAAGACTTGAATTATTAAAATAAAATAACACCTTAGGGAAAAATCAGGTTAAAGCAATTATTTGCAGCCAAAAAATTAAACAAACCTGAAAAGATTTTAGACAGTGTACAATCTAAGGCAGAATAATTATAAAATTTGATGATTCTGTGGCTCAATCAATGTGATGGGTTTCCATGATAACTTCTTAAAACTGAGATACTCACTGATTGGGGAATATGGTTGTTTGGCTGGAAGGGTGGAGGAAGTACCCCGAGGTAGTATGGCGCAGCTGCTGCAGATGATGGAGCGGCTGTTGAAACTCCCATCCCGTTTCCTGGACTACCAGTAGTCCCTTCTGTTGCTGCTTCAGAGGGACGTTGACTTCTGATAGGTCGATCGTCACTAGACGATCTCAAGGTTGTGCCTGCTTGTGCAGGGTTAGTCTCTGGAGTGGCAGGGCTTGATGTCGGAGCAATGGGAGGAGCCAAGTTGTGGAAGGGATTGTTTCGTCCTTCAAAGTCCTTTGGGGGTGGAATAAAAGAATCTAGAGTACCACGCGAAGATGTATCCTCACCACTGCCATCAACTGGAGTGGATGTGGCACCACTCCCTGCAGGAACAGCTTCAGTTTGAGATGTTATACGCCCTTCTGAACTACGAGTTACAATCTGAAGGAGAGAACCATGCATTAAAAAAATAAAAGTACAACAAAACAGAATCATAAATAATACAAATTCCATACAAAAGTAAAAAAAAAAGAGCACTGATGGTTTAAAACTTAGCATAACATCTAAGAAAGTTTAAAAATAATTCAAAAAAATAATTTACAACTAACAATTTTGTAACTCAAATGAAACAAATGAGAATGTAACCCAAACATACAGGATGCATAAATTAACTAACGAATATTAAAATAAAATCAAGAAACTACTAACTCACTGGCAATAAATGAAAATCACAAAAATACTGGGAGTAAAGAAACAATGCTTTGCAGAGTGTGTTCGAGTTTTTCACTGTGATATTCCTGACTAAATAACAGACAGAATAGTGAGTTCAGTAATTTACAATCAAAATAAGGAGTTTGAGAAATCTGGATTAGATAATGTAATGTTAGAACTTCATATTAATTGGCAAGGATTGAAACCCTCTAATCCCCTTTGCATACAGTAGAAAACTAAAATGAGGTCGTGTTTCGTTTTTCCAATTAGGTGAAGTATGAGGCTTTTGTCGTAATTTAGTACCGTAGTCCTCTTGAAAAAACATTTCCAAAGTACAGCTATCATGAGATACTAAAATTAAGTACTCCAAAATGTAAGAGAGTGAAGGAATGAATGCAGCTTATGCTATTTAGGTGGCACACAATGTGGAGGGACACTTGAGCTTGGGGTAGTAGGATAGTGTAGAATAAAATGTGGACTAAATCTTATCATCAGCTATGATGAAGTAGCAGTAACACAGCTGGAAATATTTTAAGTTTTTATTTTACTTAACTTTGGTTTTAAAACTGATTAAGTATTTAAAAGAATTGAGTCATCAAAACAGAAGCATGAAAAAATTATCTAATAGAGTAACCAGATTTTTTTAATTGGCTAAAATATTAACTGACATTGAATGGAGATTTAGAGAGCAAACCTTACTACATCACAAGAGGGGAAATTATTAGGAACAATAAATTTAAATCAACTAATGTGATTGTAATATGGAAAATTAATTGCAACTGCACATGGGAGTAGTGGAAGCTATTGTCAACCTCCTACACCAACAAATTTTTTCAAATGTACGCATACATATACTACAATGAAATGCCACCAACATAGAGTGTAGGTACAGAAGCAATATGTGTAGCAACATATGACCACTAATTACACGTTAACACAACTGCAGGATGAAAATAAAAGGTTACAGAGTGAAACTTATCTAAGTGATCATGCCAACTTTAATTTGAATGTTTCTTGTTCCTCATTTAACCTATATCACCCCTTTCCATGATATCCTCTCAAAAAACTAACATTGAGCATAGAAGAAATTACCTCAGATGACATCATTTATGTTATCATTTAATTTACTGTCCAGTTTCATTGGCAATAAGTTTTCAGAAAGCTTGGATTTCAAATCAAACTATAAAAAGTAATTATCAATTATCTTTAAGGGATATTTATTGTATTTTTATCTGAACAACTGGAGTTGCTAGTAGTACGATTATTGAAAAAATTATCATATTTTTGAGACACTGTCTCCGTCACCATCTTGTAAGTTCATAGTGAAATGTATCTTGATGAGAAGTGTAACAATCATTGCAGTTCAGTTTACTTACATAATAGAACAAAGAGAACTTCACAATAATGATAATTGAAACTGATTAATTTTAGGGATTATAAGCTGTCCCTATGACTCAATTTTCAACCATTTGAGTAAGATTTCCATATATCATTACACTTATGAACACAGTAATTCTAGCTTCAAACAATGTAAATAATATATAAACATTCATATCCTATGAAGCATGGGATTTATAAACCTAGTTAACATTGGATTTACTTAATGATGTATCTTCAAGGAAATGCATGCTTAAACAGTGACCAGGTTAACTAAGTTATGAATTAAGATTATTCCAAAATTTGCAAGTTTGACATGCAGTCTGCATTTTAGCATCAAAATTAAGTGAGGTTAATGATTATAACAAATAAGCAATTTGAGAAGTAACTATACTTTCCCATTGGTGGCAATCAGTACACATGAATGCTCTTAACGCACTTAAAATATTTTAATGAAGTTTAATGCTTACTAAGGATGCCTCCTTGGGTGGAGGAGGATCTGCTGACTTTCTTGTGCGGAGGATCCTCACTTCTGGTGCATCGACATCACTGTCACTGTCCCCACCATCCCTCGTCCTCCCCCTCCGTCTCCTCCTCCTCAAGCGCCTCCTCATCCCAACCATTTCATCCCCATCATGCTCCTCCTCTTCATCCTCCTCCTCCTCATCTTCCTCGTCTTCATCATCATCATCCTCATCTTCCTCATCTTCATCCTCCTCCTCGTCGTCCTCTTGAACTACTGCGCTCTCCTCTCTCTGGTCTGAAACACTATGCCCCCAACTTTGGCACTCAGCAGCTCCACCTTCACTCCTCTCCTTTTCCTCTTGCTGCATATTCTCCTCAACAACTGGAGCCCTGGGAACAGCTGAGCCATTCTCAGGACTGAGAAGAGATTTTTTTTAAATATAAGTTTATTTTTAAAGTATTTACCCATATTAAACATTTACTAATAATGAACAATTAAAAATATTCATGAAAAGCCCACAAAAAGAAGTCACGATGCATCAAAAAAATATACTTAATTAATTTTTACAGGTAAACAGACATTTTTACAGTTCTCTAGACTCAATTTAATCAATCATTAGTTTTTTATCTCAAGGCTGACATCTATATGCAAAGAACGATAAACATGAAATAAGTTATCCATATTTGGTACTTTTCCACAGAAATTATTTCAAGATACAAAACATTTCACCAACTTGTGGCATGATCAGGTACAAATTTCATTTACAGGCAGCACTTGAATACATATGCTTATAGAAGAGGAGAGGGGGTGGTTATGGTTGGAGAAAAAATTTGCCTCATTATAGCCCCAGCATCACTGCTTCTTTCCCTTCCCTTACTCAAATAACTCTGACACCCACCTACAACATGAAAAGGATAAAATCTTTAAATATTAGAATAGGAGTTCATAAATTAAAGAAGATGGAACAGTTTTGGACCAGTTCAGGTAGTGTTTTGGATCAAAATGATAAAAAAAGTAAGGACATAAGAGTTGCATTTGGTGTAGAAGTTTTCACAAAGAGGAGGGAATTAATACTGAAGACATTGAGTACGAATTTCAAAGAAGACTTATTAAAGCTTTGATATAGATCATGGTATTCTGTGATGGGAAACATAGGTAGTAGCTTGGAGCTCTTATTCCTATATATTCCAGAAGTTCTTAACTTCTATGAACTAAATAAATAAATTTTGTACAAAAGAGTAAGTTACAAGCATTTTCAATGACATTATTTCATTTGAAAACTATCAAAAGTCTTTCCCAACTAAGTAGGAATTATGAACATATCAAATCAATATATTCATCAGTTGTAGAAATAAAAGGAACACATTTAAATCATATTAACTACACTTGTCAGCAGGCACAATGATGAAAAATTTTCTTAATATGTACAACAGCATTGCATATGTAGCTAAAACCTACAGTTCTATCAATCTTCCAGGATAATACTAAAAATACTTCACCTTTTAGGTACATCCAGATCTGGCTGTTCTGGTGAGGACTGTTCACAGTTAGATCTGACCAATGAATGCAATGGGACAATGGTTGTGTGTGAGAGTGGTGTAAGATGCTTGGGTAGAACGGGTGGGTTGGTGGGAGGAGGAAGAAACCGCAGAGGACGCCTTCCACATGACCAGCGCTCTGCTGTAAGAGCATCTTCATCCAGTGGCTCTCCATTTGCAGGTGGAAGAACATATGCAGGTGCTGGAGGAGGGGCCCGAACCCTTAGACCCCATATTGTCGTCTTCTTCTTGATCTCTCGACCACATTTAAACCTGTTAATTAACAACATCATAAGCCACTGATGGATGTTTTTTATGTCTTCAAAATGCTGTCAGACTTGACAACATTTAAGAACTTTAAATCTCTAATTTCATAATTTTTTTATTCCTATGATATCATTATATACTTATTTGAAAGCTGCCAATTTAAAAAAAAGACTTTGGCATTTATCTGGACAAGGATGAAAACAATATTTAAATGATTGATCATTTTTCCGCATGCATAGTAAATTATGAATTATGGATGCTACATGAAACTAATTGACTTAACCACTTGTTCAATTTTGTTTATTGCATGTTGCATAGCCAGGATTTACTTTCAGCATATGTTCAGTTCTTTCCATTTGCTTTTGTAATTTTCAAAGCACAAACCTATTTATTTTAAGTTCTTTGGACCATAAAATGGTGCAACAAAAATGGCATAAAAATGTGGGGGCATTAAAAACAAAAAAAAAAACATCAAACATTGTTGACTAGATGAAGCTTCTTGAGAAATGGGAAATTGGGGTCCCTGTTGCTACTTTGGTTCATGAGTTCCATATAGCTAAATTCGAGGTCTGTCCAACACATACGTGAACTGAGGCCATAAAAAAAACTTTATTTTGCAAAATTTAGTCTACAGCGATTATATCCCCTTCAGAATACTCTCCATTCGTTGCTATGCACTTATTCCATCTTCTTCTCCACCGTTTAAAGCACCCTTGGAAGTCCTCGGCAGTTAGGATTTTTAGTTGTCTCGTTGTTTCTTGCTTTATTGTGTCCACATCTTCTTAGTGATGTCCCCTCATCACATTTTCGCATTTTGAGAATAGGAAAAAGTTGCAGGGGGTGAGATCTGGTAAATAAGGAGGATGATCAAGGATGGTGATTGAATTTTTTGCTAGAAACTGGCAAACAATCAATCCTGAATGTGCAAGTGCATTGTCATGGTGAAGGATTCATCCATCATGTTAGGTTAAAAAGTATGCACTCTTGATTCTCCTAAATTCAGTTCATCAGTTATCATTCTGACCATTTTTCGATGATCAGTGAAGACAAGGGACCACACAATGTTGTCATCAACACAGGTGGTTGAAGGTCGTCCTGGCCTTGCATCATCCATGCCATCTTGTCGGCAATCTTTAAAATGCTTAATCGACTTGAAAACGGATGTTTTCTTCAGAGCATTATCACCATAAACAGCTGTCAACATTTCAGTAATTTCTTGAAAACTTTTACCTCACTTCACCAAATAAATTGATGCTGATTTGTTGCTCTGTGATTTCATCAATTTCCCTTTTTTGACAAACAGTAAAAACAAGGACAACAGAAATTAAAATAACTGGCACCATACACACAGCTTAATGATGTGCCAAGCATAGATGGCTCATTGAGTCTCAGGCAACTAGCGCAGCTAGTGGGCGGGGCTATAGTCTGCATCATGACCACCAGATTGCACCAGTTCATGTATTTATTGGATAGACCCCATAAGACAGTCTGATTTGATAAAGAATAAATTTAAAATCAAGACATTTGTTCTCAAGTTTGATGAAAATGCCCAGAACATAGACTGAGAGCCTTGGAAACCATTAAAATTTTATTTTGTGGAAAATTGCCAATTTTAATTAATCATGACATTCCACCATATCATGCCTGAAACGTCTCTTTTTATGAATAAATCATAACCTAATTTCAATAATAAAATGAGAATAAGTGAAAAATAATTTTATGTATTAAAAAATCAATTAAGTTCTGATTTAATATTTGAATTACAGCTATTTTTATATTTGCATAACTTCAGGAGTATAATTTTATTACATTATTGAGATAACACAGTAAACCAACCCACAGCTGGTAGAATATCCAGATTCTATAATGCTAATAATCAACAAAATATCAACAAGAATTCAGATGATATATAGAGAGAAGACTACAGTATTATTTAAATTCAAATTAGAGTTGAGGACATTTATATAAATATCCATATCATTAATTAATAGAGCGTAAGACCAACTAAGTAGAATTACAACATGAATTACAATATAGGCTAAAATTTAATAAGGATCAACAGATATAGTTTTACTTCATTATCTATCGCAAAATATAATTAACTTAATTTGTCTAAGCTGAATCTCGGTATTAAGAGACACATTTAATTAAACAAACATAAGAAATTGATCAACCAGGATTCATCAACATACATATCATTAAAATGATTTAATACTTTTTTACATGTAAACTGCACTATAATATTTGGAGTGAATACTACATTAAAATGACAGAAAATGTCAAAATGGGTTGCAGATAAATGGTAAAAAAAGGGTAGGCTTACTTATTCCTATTGTTCTGCAATACTGATAGTATATCATCCTTCCTCTCATCAGGATTGGATTCGTATAACTGGAAAAAAGAAATTTGCCATTGTAAAGTGTCACAGAAAGATTAAGTAGCTGTTACACACTACATGCATTCACCAAAAGCTGATTAGTACTAATCTGTCGCGGTATATGTGGGAGAGCATTGATTGAGATAATACAAATCCAGGTTCAAAATTAAGATATCTCTGAAGGATAGCACTAAGTTTCTGGGTACACACCCATGCCTGGACCCTGAGTCATTGAATTGAACATTTCACAATAAATTATGATACTAGATTACAATAGGTCAGCAAAATGAAATAGGTATGGACTGAAGACTGCCTGAATGATTGATACAGACATATTCACAACAGATAAGGGTAGACACCCAACTGAATGATAGGAATTCACACTAAGAATAAATTAACATGATTCTCTCCACTATTAAGGAGAGATCCTGAATTAAATGAAATTTCATATGCTGACATACAGCAAAGATTAGAGAATACTGAGGAGATTCTTATGTATAGTGAGGAAAAGAAAATTTGTATTTGCAAGGAAATTTGAAAGAAAAACCTTAATACAGTGGATACACAAATACCTATCCATATGCTTTGTTGCATAACTATAGGCATGGATAGATATTTATCCTACACGTATGGTAACTATTTTTAAGCATGAATGCTACAAATTGCCACTATTTACTGTCAATTCCATATCCCTGACGCAGCAGAAAAATGCTTGAGGGAATATTGGTCATAGCAGTTGCTTCAAATGGATATCATTTCATAGATCAGAAAGGAAAATATTAGCATAAAAATGAGGCTGCCAGAAATGACACATCTGTATTTCCCCATGCTAAGAACATTACAATAAGATAAAAGAAACAGGCATCAAATTAGACCAAAGAATAGGGAATAGGAGTAAGTCTTTCGTCAGTATAAAAATATCTCGAATTAGAAGGAAACCCACGGAAGACTTAGTGAATGTCTACATGCCAAAGATACCAATTGGATTACTGTTAGCACAAGAAGAATAGAGGATATCGTGAAAAGAATCTTTAAGAAATAAATTGAAGATACATTTGGAATTTGCCAGAGGACAAAATTAGCTATCATAAATGGCATTGCTGTCATAAAATGAATTGCTGTTAAATCTAGCACACTGTGATGCAAATAGTAGGGAAAACTGATCATTAAATAATATAATTACATATTTGCAAATATGAACATTGGAAAAATAGGAAATTTTTTGGAAATGGTAAAAACGTAGTAAAATGCAGGAAATCATACATTCCAATCCCACAAATACAAGGTTTCACTGCACTACAAAACAATCACGAGTTCCTAAACAATTTCAAATTGTAATTCAATATTACATCAATATTTTTTTAATAAAATATATTTTAGACCTTTCTTTAATCTACCACTAATTAGTGTGTTTTTAAAAAATCTAACGGAGAAGAAAATATAAATTTGTGAAATTAAACTAGAAGGAACAAAACTTTCAAAAATACAGCGGAACATTGCTTAACAAGCACAGCATAAGTAATTCTCATATTGAGCAAAAATTATTTTATAATATGATTTGCTCAACAAGTAATGTTTGGCATAATGAGTAACAAGAGAAGGGGAATTCCAGGAAATTTTGCATGCCTGCTGCTTATGTTTGTATATAGCACTCGTTCTACTTGCATCTTAGTGTCCCTAGTTTCTAAACTTTCGTTCAGATTTTATTTCTGTAGGGGATGATTTTAAAAATATCCCTAAATAGAAAACTCAAAAAAGACAGCCTTATGAGAATAAAAAAACATAAACAAAACATTAAATCAATATAAAATGAGAACTGGGTGTGTAGCTGATCTAGCACACCCATACAATTGGTGATTCACACTATCATCAACAAAAAGGACATACAGTAAAACAATATTTGCACAACAGTTACATATTCTTGACGACGTTGGAAGGTTGCTCTTCATATGGATGAATGAAAAGCAATTTTTGCTGACCTCGCTAAGCTCCCAGAATTATCAATGGCCAAAGAAGTATTTGAAAGAAGCCATGAGCAGTTCAAGAAGTTTAAGAGAATAACCAGGATCCACAGCATCTGAGACATGGTGGACCAGGGAGCTCCACTCCAAAGGCAGCAGAAAACTACATTGGTGACTTCAAGCATTACTACAATTTACTAATTATTGTGATTCTTTTTAGCTATCCATAAATTGAAATCAATTGGTCGTTAAATACAGTGGAACATTGCTTACGAAGCACCTCATAAAGGGAGTAATCCTTATAACAAGCAAAAATAATGATCACGTAAATGACTTGTTTAACGAGTGAATTTTTGTATAACAAGTGATGACAAGCAGGGATTTCCAAGAATGATTTAGTGCCTGCTATTTCAGTTTGTATTTAGGATACATTCCACTAGCACCTTAGCATCACTAGTGATCACACATTTTTCTCCAAACTTGTGCTCAGACATAATATTTGTGATTTTTCTGTGCCAAGTTTAATAATATTTTAGGCATAGTTAAAAAAAAAATAACCCCAAAGAATAAATCACAGGATGACAGCCATTACAGAATAAATGTAACAGTTGAAATGAAAAGTGAAATCATTTAAATAAGGAAAAAGGTGTGAGTGTGGTTGATCTAGCATGCACATTTTCAATCAGTTGACATCAATACTTTGCATTTTCTTCACAAACATGGAGGAGACTAAAGAAAAAAAACTTCAAAGAGAGTGACAAGAATATCTACACAAATGGTTATGTATTCTCAATGACTCTGACAGGTTGCTTCTCATATGGATAAACAAAGCACAAAAGCAATGCGACACCATCAACAAGAATATCAGTTGTGAGAAAGTGATTTTTGCCGACCTCGTTTGGAAGAAAGCAAGATCATCAGAAGCCAAAGAAGTATTAAAGGGAAGTCGCAAGTCATTCAAGAAATTTAAGAGAATAACTTTATGGTTTTAAGAGGCATCTACAGTATTCTGAGGCATGGTGAAGCAGCAAGATATGACTCAAGGGCAAACTTCATTGGTGACTTGAAGAAGTTCGTAGATTCTGGGGGTTACCTGCCGCAATAGGTTTTCAATTGTGACAAAATGGGTCTCTTCTGGAAGATGATGCTGAAGCGAACCTATATTTTTACACTTAAGAGTAGAGGAGAATGTACTGCCAGGCCACAAGGCAATGGAGGCTGTCTCACTGTGCTTTTCTGAGTCAATGCAAGTAGCAATTAGAAAATTAAATCCCACTAGCCTTTAAGAAGTGTAGTCTCAAACAGCAGGCTAAATAATGTGCTATGTAGGTCAAGGAAAACTGTGTCATCATCCTATGCATACAAAGTGACAGTCTAATGAGGCAGTAGCTATGTGTGAAGGAAATTTATTTAATCATAACCCTGAGCCAAATTTTTACAAAATTGTGAAGCATCGGCAAATCAAATGTCTCTAGACAGCTTGCTAGTAAAAAGGAATTAGGTATGTATAAGAAATGATAACCTAAAGGTATTTCAATTTTTTTTTCTTTTTACAAATTGAGTTTGCATTTCCGGTTGCTTCATTCTATGATAGAAGAAAAGATGAACATGATTCATGATCTTCAACAATGTACACATAATTTTCTTTGAATAAATCTTGTATAAAATATATTTTTTTTCGCATGGAATCTCCTAAATGTATTTTACCTTAATTTATAGGCAAACAATTGTTTTGCTAAATGAGGGTTTTTGCTTTGTGGATTGTGGAATGATTTACTCTCATTGTATGAGGCTCCACTGTACATAGTAGTGCGTTGAGATAGCTGGACAGGAAATTGCGTTGGTAATTAAATATTAAGCACAAGACTTTGTATGTATGATGAATTACAAAACACAAAGTTTATGGGTTTTATTGCCATTATTAGTACTGAAGGGGAGGATATGGGCCTGAAGACTATAGTACAGGGGGAATGTTGGGTAACGCAGAGGGAGGAAAATACTAGGAAATTTGGATGGAATTTATTGAGGTTGAAAGTGTTCAGACTTAAAAAAATGAGTTCAAGTCTTCGGGTATACAGTATTATGTTCCGTAATATTTAGAAGTGCAGCAGCGCATAGTGTGCTTGGACCCATAAGATAACATTATAATAATAAAAACAAGTCATGGATGAAACTGATTCAATTAACAATTTATAAGATGAGATTTATACTTGATTTGTTTGAAAAATCCTTTGTTCACACACCCCTAGATATCACCTGCTGGTTAGGCAGGAGATAAGAATGAAAATATATAGACACATAACAATAATGTGTGAAATAAAAAATTCTTGACCAACCTTTAATGGTAACTGAAGGTATTTCCAGTTATCATTTATGTATGGGATGAGCAGAGTATCAAAATCATAGTACTTTTTAGCATTTAACACTGTAAGGTTGAAGAGTGCCAAATGGACAACATCCACTAACTGCATCTCCAGACGTCTAACAAACTCTGAACCATGGTTACACACAGCACATACGAAGATGTAAAACCTAGAAGATCAATAATTAGAAAATTTACTTTAAAGTGCACAAAAAGGAGAGAATGAATGAAATTTACTTTAGTATGTACAAGTTACAAGGTCTGTTCAAAGAAAGATGATACTGTTTCAATATACACTTGATTTTACTGCTATCCTTTAATCATGCTCATCACCTTCAAAATACAGCCCTTAGCTGCAAATGCAATGCTCCTAAAGTTTTTTCTATCTTTAGAACGTATCTTAAGCATAGCTGCCTGTAACAAACTTCTTTCGGGATAGCCTTGGATGCCATCGACGGTTTCAAATCAGTGTCCTTTCATGGTGGATTTTTACCTTAGGAAATGGGCACAAGTCCACTGGTGCAAGATCCGGAGAGTAAGGTAATTGGGGGATCACTGGTGCGGAGTTGTTGGCCAAAAACTCAGTAACAATCAATGTGTGCACCAGTGCATTGTCGTGATGAAAGCAACAACACTTTTTCCACATTAATAGCCTCTTTTGCAACATGGCATGTCTTCTTCTCATAACCTCTATATAGTGTTACCTATTCACTTTTTGTCCTTGGGGGACATATCCATAATGAATAATCCTGCCCCAATCAATGAGAATGATCAACGTCAACTTCACTTTCCTGACATCTGAGCTATTTTAGGTCATGGGGAAGATGGCACCTTCCACAGTGAAAATTCAGATTTGGTTTCTATATCATAACCATAAACACAGGTCTCATCGCCTATGACTGTTTTTAAGAGGTTTCGGTCATCGCTTGAACGATCGAGCAGTTCCTAGTAGATGTAAAGATGTTTTTGCCTCTGTTCATCCATTGAAACTATCAGCACAAATTTGGATGTGACACAATGCAAGCCCAAAATTCCTGTCAAAATGGTGAAATATGATCCAACACTAATGTCAACTCCATTGGCAATCTCCCTGACGTGTTAACTTATGGTTTGTTATGTATTAAATCATTCACACTGTTGATGTGGGTGTTGATTGTAGCTGTTAATGGTCGTCCACTCTTGGTTCTTTATTGGCTGAGACTTGTCCAGACTGGAAGCGGTTGTACCATCAAAAACATTGTGATCCACTCATAAATTCATGCTGACTCTGTTGAATCACTGCGTTAAGTTTCAGTTGAACTTTTCTTGAGGCTAAAATAAAATTCAATGCACACACACTGCTTCTCTCACACCTTCATTCTCACTAACAAGAATTTGTAAAGAAAGTGGGTGAAACCTCAAGAGATGAATCACTGTTGTACAGAGACAAGTCAAGATAGGGCCATGAGCAAGGTGGTGTTGTAGTTCTCACAGATTGCATTAGAAGGCAACACCTGACTGATTGTGATCCACCAAGCAATTCGGGAATAGAAAGACCAGTCTCATCTTTTCTTGTAGAGACCTTGTAATATGTAAATTAATTATTGAAATAGCGATTATCTTGCTCCTGTGGAATAACATCAAGCTCCCGTGTCAAGCTGGAGCGATGACTAGTAAAACCTTCATTGTAATCCTTTTCTAATTCTATCAAATTGACATTTAAGATTTCAAGATAACTATCCTAATTAGTAGCAAAGATTTCTAACACAAAAACTCAGAAAGTGAAAAGACTAGTACACTTAAGCGACACAGCATTCTGGGACAAATGCATTCACCCACTGAAAGTGGAATGGAAACCTTTGTGGAACATCTTTAAGATAACAAATGAAAAACAGCTTGACATGCAATAATTACAGCTTCGTTAGTGACGGTTTTACGAGGCTCCACTGTAGGTATCCCATAAGTGTGCATCACACATGAAGCATCTGTTCAATTAATTTTTCAAGTTAATTTTATGTTTAATTAGGAAAGTGTCAATTAGGTTTATCAGTACAAAGATAAAGCCATTACAAATAACTTCATTGAGAGAGCATTTCATGTAATTTAGTAGCATAGTTATATATCAAAAGAATTTTAATAGAAAGATTAAATTATCACATGGATTCAAATTACATGATTTACCTGTCACCACAATAAAGTGGGTATTTCAAACAACTGAGACACCGATCATGAAACCACTGACGGCAACGCCCACATTGCAGCATCCTCCAAAACCATTCTCCTGCTGAGCCACAGTAACAATACTTCTGCTCTGTATTGATGCGATGCTGTGAGTCCCATGTAAGTGCCTCCACCTAAAACAATAAAAAAAGTTCCATTTGGCTTAATGTAAGCAAATAATTTAGGCATAGTTGATCAATTAGGTGTAATTAGTACAAAGTTACTTATTGTTTGTAATTCCAATGGAAAATTAATCAAATACTCTATTTATTTATTTGTTTTGCATTAGTCCAAAAACAGCACTTCAACCTTTACATCGGACTTTGGACATTGACATAACAATTTGACAATTACATACACCCAAGCCCTAGGTAGAGGAAAAACCACCTTGGCAGGATTTGAACCCACGATTTCTGGGTTGGCAGACGAGGACGTTACCCCGCTGCCACCGGGGCCAGCATATTATAATATTATAAAATTAGGTAATGTGTTATTATCCAATTTCCATTATCAACCATTGGAATTATTTTATTCGCTTGGTCAATAATTCAAATTCAGATTTTTTTAGTTTACCTATCTTGGAAATGTTTTGGACCAAGATGATCAAAGTATTGGGGCCTACAGAAGAAAAATTGCATTAGTAAAGAATCTTTCACAAGGAGAAGGGGCTTATGACAGTACTATTGTGTATGAATGGCTTGTTTTTGTATGAAGTGTAAACATCATTGCTGATTGACTAAAAGGAAAACCAATAAAGAAGTACTAGTCATTGAAGAACATTTTAATGTCAGGTGTGGTGTCAGGTTGTCTTTTTGGACTGAGTTTGGAGGTATAAGTATCATCAATCTGTGTTCACTCAAAACCTACCTTAAGCAGTTGACTACCAATAATAAAGTTTTTCCCTTGCACAAAGAGTTTTCTCTGTTGCTTGAAGTATAGTGATGACGCTTTGATTCTTCACTCACATTTCATGATGAGAATTAGCCTTTAGTAGCAGTTATACTTTGTGCTTATATTTTGGTAGTATTTTGAACAAAAATTCAGGTCTTCTTAACCCCTTAGGTGAGAATTTTTTATTTTTGCCTGCTAAATTATTGAAGTCATTATCCATAGCATCATTATCACAAATAACATTAACTGAAGTTACTTCATCACAATAACATAAAATCTTGCATAATGAAAAGAGAAACTTTATAATTCCACATAGATAAATCTATGTGGAATTATAAAGTTTCTCTTTTCATTATGTTAAGTCGATTCCATGAAGTCACGCCCGAGACAACGAATTATAAAATCTTGCCTTCCTAAAGCAGTAATATACATTGTAGAACCCTTAACTTGCTTCCAAGCTGATGATATGTTGGGTAAAGTATCCAGTACATTCAATTTCATTGCCATTATAATCCTATCACAGTCATGGCGAGATATAAATTTCTTCAAAATCACTCTTCGATGATGCATCTGAAATGAGTGAATTTATAACTAAATCCTAGTGATTGAAGCTCCAGAAAAGCTAAAATTTTCAGAAAAAAGTTGTAACTCCATATTTCTCAAGTGCACATTTGGTGGATGAGCTGGACACATTCACGTTTTGGAAAATGCTGTATATCTAGTGAGCAACATTTGCACGTTTGACCAAGCACTCTGGATTTACCAACTACTAGTGGCAGAAGCTTCTCATTTCCATCTGCATTTGTAATCAATTAGTCTTTATTTGCTAAGCTCCCCCCCATGATGTTGTTCGCCTCTGAAGCACAGATTTTTTTGCTGGCAGCAGATTAAAAAATAGCCTTGTTTCATTTGCATTTAAACAACTTTGGGCTATAGCCCTCAAGATGTTAATTAAATTCTGACAACTTCCACTAAGTTGCAGTCTCACAATGCTTCTACTTTCACTACACTCAAGACTATTATACAAGATTGTGCCAATTTTTAACCCTATCCAACCAACCACACTGTGAAAACGGATGTTGTGAAATCTTTGATTCCTAATATTGTAGGAATATGTAATACGTTTTCGATAATAATGACACTATTCCCTGGTATATTTGACAATCTATCAATTAAAAAGCACTCTTCAAGTAATTCTTCATACTTGGAATTCTTGACCTATTTTCTCATTTTAGACAAATGTTCAAACTGATTTGTACATTTAAGAATCAAATCCTGATTTTTCACTATTGAGTTCAGTGTATAGGCCTGCAATCTTGGATGTTTCTTCAGATCAATTCAGATTCCATCATGAAAATCAAACTGTTCATAACTAACTCCTAGTTGGACAATGTATTCATTTTATTTCACAATTCTTTTCCTGACAGACTAGAATTACAAGTTCAAGTGGTTCAGAATTCCTTTACTAGTTACTTTACTAGTTTACTAGCCTGCCACATTCAAATTCTTGGCTAAAGCTGTTTACAGCACTGCTTTCTCCCATCTTCTTTTGGGATATGAGTACAAAAAGAAGGCAAAAAAGTTATTTTTTATTAAGTCTGATGTACATGAGTGTTTTAGAATGTGAAATTTCAAATGCAGTGCTTAGTGATGCAAATCAAGGGAAAACTGAACATGAAAGTGTAAATGCAGCATTCCAAATATTTACGAAAATAGGAAATTGTATGGGACCTGATGAAATTGTTGTCAATTGCAGGTAAACCTAAATTCCAACAACACAAATATGGGAATTAACTGTATTGTTATCTTTTGACTGTTGTTCTTCATGTAATTGTCAACACAGAATGAATAAATATTACTATAATTAATATAATTACATATAATTTTATCTGATGATGAAATGATTAGGTCTTTCTTAGGGCATATATCACACATTATAAAAAAAATAAGTTTTTCTTTGAAGAAACCTGAAAAAATATGTGAACACTTAATCTAGATGAGTACATATATTCACTTACATCATATGATAATCCCATTGCTTTAGTTTCTTTGCTTACTGCAGGAGAAATGGTCTCCACTGGTCCTGCGACTATGGCAACCTCTTTCCGTACAGCATGAGTACCAATTCCAACATCAACAGTATTAGCTCGATTAGGGCGTCGTCCATTCTCTACACAGCGACTGCAAGTCCATGGGGTGTCCACTTCAACTATGTTCACACTTGGCTGATAAGGAGTAATAAGAACCACAAATAAAAAAATAAGTAATTTCTTTTTAAAAGGCAATATTACATGTTTTTGATATTGCTGATAAAAAGATAACAATTTAATTGATGAATTAATTCATCAATTCAAAGCTAAAAGCAGTCATCTAGCAAAAGCAAAGCAAAAAGTCTATGGTTATTATTAAGAATAAAAAAATACATAATGAATGACATTTAAAGTCAGATCTTGTCCTGCAACTCACAAATGATATCACTATCAAATTAATCATGGTCATGCAACATTTACCATTGTGTAGAAGAAAGAAAGCATTTATTACAATAGAGATAATATAATGCTGCCCTTCAAAAGGTTATATTGGACACCATCCATTTTAGCATTATCATGTCGCAAACTTTTGTGCCATACATAATAGAGGTATCACACTTCTGCTCATCAATTCTAAGAAAACTCCACGGTTACCAAAAGAAAACTTTTTTGCTAGGTTAGTCAATGTGAACTAATATCTTAAATTATATAAATGGAAGCAACATCCTAACCTTGAATTGCTAAATTTGAAGTAAATTTTTGCTTACACTTGCACAATGCTATTATGAAAGACAGCTTAAAGCCAGTCTCCAGCCAGTTGTGTAGCCAACCATCATGGTGCAATCATTTCAACCTCACTCAAGTATTTTGTCAGTTAGGTAGATGAAAGGGATGATTATGTTACTATGGTCATTTAATTTGATCTTGCCGGGAAGGTAGATAAAGAAGTAGTTAAAAACTACTGACGGAATAGTATTCCAGCTATTAAGAACACAACCATACATACCCGATGGCAAGTCTGATGATAACCACGACCACAGCGATCGCACACGAGGATGGTATCATATGCCTTTGAATTTGACTTTTTGCATACTACGCAGAGTAATTCATGCTCACTTTGAGAGGCTAGTTTGGCTACATCTTTGAGAGATGACCATCTTTGCGTATTGTCGCCAAATTTTACTAGACACCTATCACTGGCCGCATCCACCTGACAAAATAAAAAGGGAAGAGTTAGTCACCAGCATCAAAGTGTCCGAAGATACTATCAATATAATATGAAAAATTATGTAATTAGTCAACCTGGCACAAGATTACTCAGAACCAAAAAAAACATCAATTGATTCATAAATGAGTATTTTGAGATGCAACATGAAATCATTCAACTTGATTGGCACATGCCAAGTATGTCAACAACAAACAAATGGAATTTATACATTCTAATATACAGAAGAACCCCACATTTACACTTTTCAAGGGACCCCAGTAAAAAGTATTGATTATGGAAAATGCTACTTGGGGAAAAGGAGAATTTTCTCTTTTGCATGCTTAATTACTGGAGTAGAGGTAACAATATGAAACAGACGAACTGCAAAAGAGCAGGAATTTATTCATCTCTTAAACTATAATTCTCTTAGTTTATTTATGAAGGATGAATGAAAATTAAAAAAAAACCACATTAAACATATAGATAAAATATGTAAATGTATATTTTAGATTGTGTAAATATAAAATTGTACATTGTAGATTTCTAAAATGGCTTCCTAAAATGAAAAATGTAGTGTCAGGCATCCAGTACACTTTTTAATTGCCCCTACATTCCTACCACGTTCATTCAGTGATATCAATTTCCATAAAATCATTTTTTAATAATCTGCCTTTAATGTGTGAATTATACCTAAAACCAGTAGTTGGAGCTCACTAGTACAATTTTCAGGAAAAAATTGCAGCTGTACATTTCTCTAGGGTACGCTTAGTGGATGGGCTGGACACTGATAAATAAACGGCAGAATTTTCCTGTCCTGAGACCCCATTTTAGCATATGAAGCTGATCCTCAAATATTTGATTTCATCCATGCTTAGGAATGTGTTGCGTACCTAGTGAGCAATATTTTTAAATGCTTAAAAAACCTAGAGCTCTTTGATTTACCAACTACTAGAGGCTGAAGTTCGTCCCATCTGCATTTGTGATCAATAAAACATAAAAGACCCTGACATATCTGCATTGAAAACATCTTTTGGCTATAGCTTTCAAGAATTTTATTCAATTCTGACACATTTCACAAAGCTGTAGTCTTGACATCAACACTTGTACTTTCATCACACTCAGCTACAAGTTGTGGCTATTTTTGAGCCTATCCAACCAATCATTGGGCTCTGTGAAGCCTTTAATTGCGGCAATTTGCAGTGATTTTCTTCTCCAGATGACATCATTCATGAGGCTATTTGAAGATCTAGCACCTGTAAACCACTCTTTCAGTAATAAGTCTAATTTTTCATTTTTGGATTTATTGACATATATTCTCATTTTAGACAAATATGCACACTGGTTTGCATGTTTAAGAATCAAATTGCGATTTTTCACAACTTCCTTCAGTGCAGAGGTCGGCAATCTTAGACATTTCATCAGTTTAATATGAGTTCCATCATGAGTAATAACTTATTCTAGGTTTCTATTTTGTTCTCACTTAATTATCTTCTTTTTTGCCTTGTCTTTCCATTGCCAAGCAGGATTAAATTTATGTCCCTGAGTAATTGAGGAAAAGTCAGCAGATGACATGGTGAGCTACCACACCAAACAACTAGTGCAATTCTGTTAGCCAACTTCAAAATTTTGTGATGAAAATAAAGTTATGCTTGATTCAGTGTAGTTTGTATGTGATAAAGCAAGCGCCAATACTTTTTATTATTCAGGAGCCTATCATTGTTATAACTGTTGCATTGAGACAGTACTAACGATCCCGGTTGTTATTCACCAGCTCTTGTGTTTTTTATGCTTCATCATGTTTGAGCCAGAAGTAATTTTTAGTCCTCATAATTTCAACATAAGTGAGACATGAATTGTCTCCAACAGGTGCTCTTACAAAGCATAAATTATACAGCTAACTCCTAGTTGTCCTAAGTATTCATTTCCCAGCAAGACTTTTCCTGACAGACAGATTACATAGCTCGAATTACCTTTAATAATGGCACTTATACTACACCACTGTATTTAAATTCTTCCCAAACTACATTGCTGCTTTCTATATATTTTTTTAAAGCATGTACTAGCAAAATGAGGCCAAAACTCCTAGTTGTCCTAAGTATTCATTTCCCAGCAAGACTTTTCCTGACAGACAGATTACATAGCTCGAATTACCTTTAATAATGGCACTTATACTACACCACTGTATTTAAATTCTTCCCAAACTACATTGCTGCTTTCTATATATTTTTTTAAAGCATGTACTAGCAAAATGAGGCCAAAAAAGTTTTTTATGAAGGCTAATGCACATGAGTAACTGTTGTAGAATGTGAAATTTTTGTAATCCAGCACATAGTGAAGTTAATAGCGGGAAAGCTGAAAATGAAATCATGTAAACAAGGGGTTCCACATATATTGGAAAAAGAGAAAATTTTATGGGCCTTGATAAAAAGTTATGGAAAACTGTAAATTCCAATAATGCAAATATGGGATTTAACTGTATTTATAAATTGTCTAGAGTTTCCAGTTTTCCAAGATTATTCAATGGTATTAAACAACCCTTGCCTCATCAGCCAGATAATATTCATTCCAATAAAATTGATACAGTACTACCAGATTTTTTCTATTTGAAAAAAAAAAACCAGAAACCATGTCACAATTGGTGAATATCACTTTAATTTCATTTGAAATTATTTTGATCCTGGTGAATACCTAATTTAAATGGCATTATAATTTTATGCTTAAAGATCAACTTCCCAATTCTGCATTTGATACACTCAAATGTTATTTGCTCCATAATTGTTCCATCCTCAAAAAAACAAGGGATATTAACAATTCATACTGTGTCTAAAAAAACTACTTGTGCTGAAGATAAGCAAAACTATGGGAATCTGATTAATTATGAATAAAGGCACATAAATGTGCTATCCATTATCTTAATATACGCTTCTTAACCAAGCAGTAAACTAACAAGCAGATACGCATGTATTATTAACATTTACCTGAACAAGACTTAAGTATTACAAATGTACTTAAAATAATATTTTATTTTCATTTATATATACATTGGAACTTCATAATACTAGCATAATCCATTCCGCGATCTTTCTCATATTAAGTTAAACACTCGTTTAGTGAAACAACTTTTTGCATAAATATTAATGTAAAGTATGATGTGTTCCATGCCTAAAAAATAACGTATGCACAAGGATTATCCAAAGAAGATTATATATACATCGTTTAAGATTGTGGATCACATTCAGCTTTTCTCCTATCATGGAATGAAGCAACTGAGAATGCAAACTCGATTTGCACCTCCATTGTTTTGTGGCCAGACAATGTACTCTCCCCTACTGTTATGTGCACAAATATAGGTTTGCTTGGGCATCTTCTCCCCAAAGAGAATCATCTTGTCACAATTAAAAACGTGTGGTGCCAGGTAAACCTCAGAATCTACGAGCTTTTTTGAAGTCACCAATGAAATTCTCTTCTGCCTTTGACTCAGAACTTTCTGCCTCACCACACTGTCGATGATGGTTCTCCTCATTAACTTCTGGGACCACACACAGCCCCCTTAATTACTTGTTTGGCCTTTGATGATCCTGACACCAAATTAACGAAGTCTGCAAAAATCACTTTCCCCTTATCACATATTATATTCTCATTAATAATCAATCAAAATTCAGGAGTAGGCACAAAGTGAATCCAGGAATTCCTCTATCCTTATCACTAGCTATTCAAAAAGTTGCTTGCTAAGCAAGGTCTCATTGTAATCTCTAATGTCAATGAAATGTTACTTGATAAAAAAAACAATGATATGCATTTATTTGACCAGTCAATGTAATTAAAATGTATGGCTACAATATGGTGAGTGATGAGAGAAAGAGCCAGTGCCTTGTAGTAAACAAGTACCAACATCTTAGAAAACAAATGATGAAGCAAAACCACACAGTATGGATTTATAAAGTGATTTGTATCCTTTACTATGCAAAGGGTGTTCAGGCTTATAACTGACATTAAGTGAATGTGTTTACAAAATTTCCACGCATGTACAGGCAAAAAAATCTGAATTACAAGCAATAACAAGTAGCATTCACACATTTCTATTATAGATAGGTTGAGCACACTTTTGGTTTACTCTTGAACTCTCATGATAAAGGATAATATCTCTTCATGTAAGTTATCAACAGCCAATCAACCTTTCTTCTAATCCATAACTTTCCAAATATTTTAAACAGTATTCCTCTTAATACTTTCCTGATACACTTACAAACTCCTGTGTTAAGTGCTTATTTCCTTCAGTTTGCCGAGGGCCTTGTGGCCGAAATATGTATATCCAGCGCACACCCTAGTCTTTCCCTGGCTTTTTGCTATCCCTAAACTTTGTTCAATTTGATTAATATTCTCCCTGTAGTTAGGTCCTTTTTTCTGATTGCATGCATGTGTTTGCTCTATGTTTGTCCCTGGCACGGAATTAATTCCCATTTATATTCACGGATAGTGTGTATGTGATCATAACCCAGGTATCCTTAACAGAGTCCCTTTAACTCTGAGAAGGATCTCATTTTGGGTTGAGTGTGTCTATAGTTGACCACCGGCAAACATGAAACATTCCCGTAAGCCACCACAGATGGGTATTCTGATTGAGAGGTTGTGGTTGGTCACTGTCGTGGAATTTCTTTTCCCACAAACCATCACAGCAAACTTTAGTTTTCCTTTTGGATGAGTGGTGTTAATTTATTATGGTCACAGGAGATTTCCTTTAAACTTGTTACTCAAGACAGTGTCATATACTTATCAAACACGTTCACTACAAACATTTAATGTTATGCTTTCGATGTAAATTTCATAAGCCATTTCCTAAATACAATATTCATTAATTGTAATCCAACCCTTTTCTTACGGTCAAATTTTTAATGGCCATCCTTACTCCAATGACCCTAAAACAGTACACCAATGGATGTTATATGTCCTAATAATTGAACATTATTCACAAGTGTAAGCTTAAGACATGTAAACCAAATCAATTAAATTGTAATAAAGAATGAAAAACAAAAAAAATAAATGCCGAGCTAAGGCAGCCTATCCCTATGATTAATATTTGGCGGTATGCCTACAAATTCTTTCTTCCTGAGACATTATAAATTTTAGCGATAAATCCTTGGTAACTTTGAATTTTTGGCCCGGATTAACAAAATCAACTTATCATATTTTTTAACATAATTTATCACATATATACACAAAAACAAACCCTCTTTCAAAAAACAGTAAGATTAATTAGAAATAATAATCAGCTAAATCGGGACACAATTATAGTTTTGATACACGTTGAGAAAATGTGTGTGGGGGGAGGGTTGATGGGAGACCCTAACACTCCTCATTCAAAAGCTAGATTTTAATGAAAAACTAATGCTTCAACATTAGACACTGCCATCTAGACAGAAGTGCTCTCACAATGTCTCTTGACAGTGTTGAAAGTGCATGTAGAGCAACTTTAGCAATAGGAACTAGGTCAATCAATCAAGATCAAGGCTACATCTCAATGAAAGATATTGGCCACTTGTGTCACAAGAGTGACATGCACAACAGTAGGATTGCATACAGGGATGTCTCCTCTTGTGTCCTAAATCATTGTAACTTTAATCATACCTTTGAGAAGAAATCGAAAAAGAAACTTAGGCCTGAAAGCGAATGCTTCCTAAAGAGGCTAATAACATTAAGAAATTAGATAAAGTTCAGAGAAAATCCACCAGATTCATCAAAAATTGTTAGAATAAAAAGACAAGTGTGACAGGCCTTTTAGATGAATTAAGGTGAGAGGCATTTGAGAAGTGAAGACAACAAGCAAAACTTAGTTTTAGCAAGGTTGAGGACAAACGAGTTTAAAAAGACACAAAAGGAATTATTATGGCCTCACACTATTAAGATAGGTTAGACCACAAAGACAAGGGAGATAGACTCCAGAACAGATAGATACAAATATTCTTCCTTCCCCTTGAGTCAGGAATTATAATATTAGAATTCAAAGTCATTATGGAAATAGTAAAGACATTCAATTAACAAAAGAGGAAAAGATTAAATGCTGCATAGACATTAGGTATATTCATAGCATAGATATTAGGTATATGAACCATACAGACAATCCTGGTTGTGATTATTATTGCTTTTTATTAGTGACCTCAATACTGCAATGACATCACACGTACATGTTCACTTTCTAAAACACAAACTGATCTCTACCTAAGTATTCCTTTGCTCTCTTCTCTATCCTTTAGCTGAGGATCCCAAGTAATACGTTTCCCGCCAGTTAAGTAAAATCAAACCTATAGTGTTAGGGGATGAGCCTCAATATTTATCAAACAAAGTCATCCATGCAGATTCCTTCCTCATGTATATGTTATGAATGAGCCCATAAAAACTCTTCTTTCCTCATTTTCCAAAATTCTTGAGAAGATCTGCAGAGATGTTAACCATTCCTACAGATTTCGTTGATTTAATTTCCCTTAAGGCCTATTCTATGTCACAGTCAATTGGTCCTGGTCCAGAGCTATCCTTGTCAACATTATATTCCCTTTCTATACCCAAACTCCCTGGTATACTATTTTTCTCATACAGTTATCACATCAGTTCCTTTATACATTTTATCCATCCTGTCAGAACCTTTTCTTCTTCAATTAATATTTCACCTGTTGCATCTCTATAATAGTGTAAATGGAATTTCCTGGCTTACATCCTCACAGTTTCTTCACAGGTATGTCTAATGTGGCACTGAAACCATGTGTTAGTTGTAATTAAACTATTTCTCCTACTTTTAATCTTATGGCCATTCTTCTCCCTAAACTGTACTCTCCCACCTCACTCCCTTCTTCACCTGCCACAACATTCCAGTCCCCTATCAGTATCAAGTGGTTTTTAACACCATCTGCTTCTTCCTCCCTTTGACTGCATTTCAGCATATTTACCTGGACTAACCATGGTACGACCAAGTCTGCTTTTACTTTCTCGTAATATTAAGACTAATAATATTGTAATTCACCTGTTCCATGTTCACTACTCTTCTCCCCATGTTCCTATTCAGTACTGTGGCTACTCCACATAAACTACACTACATGATACTCTGTAATCACCACTCTAATAGTTCCCAATATCATTACATCTCACCTTGCAAATTTTCTATATTTCCTCTCTCTCGCATGGTGCCCTTAAATTTACTGTTCTCAGCATAATCATAACATTACAAATCCTTATCCACACTATAGAATTACTCTTCTATGTCTACTTTTGAGGCCATCCTTTGTAAGAATGCTGGGAGATGACAGCAACTGAGGCATTTCCTCCTCCACGGTCAGACAGAATATTTTGTTCTGTGGGTCCACTGTGGTCAGGACTCATTTGCTTATTTGGTTCCATCATATTTTCTTGGGATAAATACTGCAGGTAATTTTCCATTGTCTCCCTTACATGCTTATTAGCATAATGGAGCAATATACAGAATATATTTTTTTATTAAACACTCAAAATTAGGAGGAATGTTACTGGCCAGAACACTACAGCAGGTCATATTTGCTCCTTATTCCAAAAAAAAGAGAGTACGTGAGGACTGAAGAACTCTTTTTCGCCCTTTCTCTTTTCATTATAACCCTAAATTTAGTTTTACATGTGGTCAAGGCAGGACTTTTTAACTTGTATATGGAGGAAATGATAAAGTTGGTATGGAAGGTGTTGTGAGTGGATGAATAAATTCATTATGAAAACACTGCTATTTTTCATGAGAGTTCTTACAACCCCATTCCTCATACTACAACAAATTACTTTTTCTTTGTGTATCCTAGCATCAGTTCAATTTTTTGCAATGTACATATTTTACTCCTGTTAATATTCTTCTCCATAATTGGTGTCTTCCACTAACTCCCAACATTATCTCAGAATACATAGTCATTAGAACCGACGACATTCCTAATGTATGGTCTGAATTCCAATATAGGCAATGATATTTCCAATGTGAAATTTACTACATTTGCTTGCAAGTAACTGGGTGATTCCACTATATATATTTTCATACACTTTACCTATCATGTTGAATTACAATAACCAGATAAGTCAGGTTTCCTATTATTGATATTAATAGTAATCGTGACTTCCTATTAGGGTAAGATACATCCAATTGAATTCATGTGGAATATAAGACACATCAAAGAATAAGATGCCTTATCCTGTCAAAGTGTTAATATGCTTCATTAAATGTTGTGTCTAGTCGAGCATAGTGACTACTAATCAACTATCTAGAAATTCCTTGAGTTTTCCAGGGAATATTTTTATCTAACTAGAATGGTTCACATCCCCAAACATGAGAATGATCATGTTTTGGGAATGTCATGTCAATGAATGCAAGCACTAGAAATTACTTGGTACATAGTATCATGAATATAATTAAATATCCTGCAATATCCTACAAGTATATGATATTACATGAAGAATATCAAGTATTTTCAGGGCCCAGATCATAATCTCTGTTGTAACCAAAAGTTGAGAGTGGACTATCCCTTAGAGGAACATGGACTTCCTAGAAAATTAAACAAAAATTCTGAAAACATGGTGATGCTCTGTTGCAATGATATGATGCACCTGGAAGGACCCTTTCATGGTGAGGTCAGTAGTTTAAGAATATAAATACTCTTATCACTCTCGATTGGCAGGAAACCTGATAATCACTCACAAGCACAAGAAAAACAATTGTTGGCAACTTGAAGAGTGAGGATCAAAATGAATTATGCCTTCAATAACAAAAATCCCGTACAAATATGCACCCAAATAAAAATGAACAAAATATAAGTATCAGCAAATTAACTAAAAATGTATAGAAAACAAAATGCATTATTAAAAAAGGGTCTTATTTTCATGGGAGGAATAGTTCCACCTAAATTTTTACAATCTCAATGCATTGTCTCCAATGGAAGTAGATAAACAGCAAGGACTGCGATGAAAAATGGAGATGCCTTTCATGAATATGTGGTGTCTCTCAAATTCAGCTCAAAATGACAGGGAATTTTCCTACATAAAATGTTAAATGCAGTTTTTTTCAGAATGTACACCGAATTTCCTGTGTTTTCAGAAGATCATTATTCCATTTTCAGGTTGGCAGACAAACTGGTTCAAATGTAAATTTTTCCTAAGTTTTTATCATGGCTGTGGGAACCCACTTAACCCTCAACTCGGTAGTTCTATTTAAAAAAATACATAATTTGCTTTGTAGCTCGAGGATAGTGTCCTTCTGTTTTCCTTTTGTAATTCTATTTTATACTGTTCATGGAAAATGCCTGTACTCTATTTGGCGGCTGAAGTTGTGGCAATTTACTAAAGAGGGAAGCAGTGCAGCCAGAGATGACTTATCAGGAAAAATCTTCCCTTTCTGGTTACCAAAACTGAGATATATATTAAATAAATAAATATGTACAGCACAATTCACAACTTGCAGGGACACCTGACAGAAGATAAGTCCATAGCCCTTATTGTGTATTTTACTGTATAACATGACAAATTGGTAATAATGGATGAAAACAAGATAAGGGGGGGCAGTAAAGATTATGGTGATTTACTAGAGGATACAAGACAGGTAAAAAATTGTCTAAAAAGTGTAATGTAATAAATGAATGTAATCAAAGAACATAATACTGTTTTCAGAAAGAACTGACTTTGAGCCACACCCCAAACAACATCAAGGTAATGCCAGGTCCCATGAAAAATAATTACTCAACAAACAAACCCATTAAAAAAATGACATTTGAATGTCTATATTGTACTGAATGATAATTGTTTGCATTATTTAATTTATCTCAAAGAGCTGACTTCTAAACACTTGTTGTTATTTCAAATTTTCTTTGCCAAAAATAACCAGACGTACAGCTGAGGCAAATTTCCCAATGTATTTGGACTTCTGGACAACACAATTTTAGGTTTTCCATGCCTGAGAGAAAATGACTATGTTGTTCCTTTCAGGAACTAGATATATTAATGATAAACACAACTAAACAAATTTTATCTTAGTGTTTAAGGAACCAATGACATGCTTGGTCGATCCCCTGAAAAATTCAAAGCAGCACACTCAAACAACAAAGAGATTGCCCTAGGTACTTTTTCCTGATTTCTATACAATATTCAAATCAGCACTCAAATATTACTAGGAGATAAGCATATGAGCATGAACCCTAAAATATATAATAAAAATCTTTTGTCCACCATTCAACTGAACGTTATATGCAGCATTTTCATGTTTTCCCTGTTATTTAATATTTCAAGATACAAGTTTAAACCCTCTGTCCTGCAAAGCCTATGAGCTATAAAACCATTAGTATACCAATATGTGATTGGGAATATAAAATATTATCAAAGCCATCAAATCATTCTCACCTCCACCACTGTGCCCAGGTAATAGCAGCCATCTTTGCTGGCAAGGAGCACATCCTCCCCTTCAACAAAGCAGCTTCTTTCGGCAGTGGTGCTGTCGGGCACAACTGAGCCTTCCTCAGAGCGTTCCTAAGAGGAAATCAATACACTCAAGTGCCATCCAAAGCCAAAAGTCAACACCAAGAAATAAAAAAATATGCACATCCTCCAAAACAACCGTGCATTTCTAACACACACACACACACACACACATGTATATATATAAGCTTAAAACCATTCTAAGTGAAGGTATAAACTATTTATTATCCCATTTACAACATTTTAACAAATGCTATTTGGTTTTCCTTTCATGCTAGTCTTTTAGTTATTCAATGCAAGTAAATGAAGCAGGAAGAGTATTCAGTAATCTATGCAATAACTGCACATTTGCTGGTGAAACATTTATCATTAGATAAAGCAGCACATACACAGTAGTCTTCTCTTAATGTTATCTTTTAATATGGTGCTGAAAACACCTTATGCACATTGAAATAAAATTAAAGGACTCTAGTTAATCGTGGAATAAAATTATTACATTTCAAGTAAGACAATTCCATTGAGGGAATACTATAATTAGGCTTTAACAATTACATTGTCTAAACAAATATTCAATGACGAAATCTAGTAATGTGAGAGCAATTTTTCACCATTGTACTATAATGATGCCCTTATATATAATTAGGATATTCTCAAGTTTCAACCTGGATTTCTACTACGTATAAATTGAAACTAGTGAAATAAAAAAAACTGCAAAGTTTCATTGAAACTGGGCAGATAATAATACAAACAAATAAAAAGGCATATAGTTTGAAGGGCATAACATGGATATAAATGCACTTCTTCAGAGGATAAAAACAGAGAGATGTAGTAATGGAGCCAGTAGTTTGTTTTCAGAGTGAACTGGGAGTTTTTATTATAGACAAGACCGCCATGGAATGTTTTGGAACAATTTTGAGAAGCATATAATTGGGAGAACACTTTACTAGAAAAAGTAACCGATTAGTTTAATTCTTGCCTCGCGACCAAGAAAATGCAGCAAAAATTCCACGTATAATAATAAAAAATTAAAAATATACTACGCTCGACTTCAAAACGAAAATGGGGCATAAGGTTAAGAAAAGAAGGCAAAACTCTATGCCGTTAAACAATTAAAAGGTAAGTAATATATTTTCCAGCATTGAAGTATTTTGTAGCATTACATTATCTCATGAAAGATGAGAGTTCAGACAAACATTATTGTCGCCTGAACAAAAATGTTGATAGCAAACCCGTGTTTATCAAACTATATTATCACAGCTTTTTAAGTAATACGTTTGATCTCCACACCACTTCCTAAACATAAGGGCCATCAGGCCCTCCAACAGGTAGGCCATATGCAAAACATTTGTACGATTTGAAATATCCCCCTTTCCTCAACATTATATTTTTGATAGTAAAAAAATGATTCTTTAATTGCTGGTCACTTGGCCCAAAACGCACTAGTTTCAGATAATCCTGGGGGTTGGAAGCATTATGCCATTGGAATACAGAGAATTATGAGCAAATCACTAACTCGAAAACACAAAACAAATTCGATGTTAGACGTTTAACTATTTACTCTATTTCATTGGTACGGTTCCATATAAAATAGTAGCGTTATTACGTTAACATGTTAAAATAAAGTAGGCCAAGTGAAATCCCAAAAAGGGTTCCCGAAAATACTAAAAATACTACTGTACTTTTTTGAATAGGCATTCACCTGAACCCTTTAAAATGTATAACCAAAAAATACCAGTTGAACAAGAACATTTCATTTTTCCGGCAAATCAGAAACGTGTATGCATGCGTAAGTACTATCTATAGTGCACATACCTTCTTTCTCTGGTTTAGTAACATTCTGAAATCCTCGTAGTCTTCCAGCTACCAAGATTACACACCCCACCAACTTTGGGGCAATCCAGGTAAGCACTAAAAGCGTTTATGCTTCGACGGCTCATAACCAGTTCTTGACTGACCTATTAAAGAAAGTGCACTTAAAGTGTCATATTACTTTACAAAGAGTCATTAAGCTGCTGAAGCAGTTCAGCATAAACTCGACTGCATAAGTTTTGTAATGAATTTCGTCAGGTAAAATTCAAATTTGGGGCGTTCTCTCTACAAAAACAATTAAGTTCGACCATAAATACAAAATATCGAAGTACGAAGCTCACGATTTGTATCACTGTCACTTAATTAACCATGCGGATTCACTTTCTGTCGTAACACGCAACTAATTTCACCAATTTCTTTTAACAGTAGCCGTATTAAATGTCACGAAAACAACTACTTAGGTTAACCTAGTCTTCAATTTGAATAAAAACTGTCCTCCCACGCGACTAAAAAGATGATACAATATAGTGAGAAATAACCAACATTGCTGCACATGCACTAAGGGAAAATTAACTCATTAATTACCAATTTAACAAGGTATTAGTGTCAAACAAGTCCCTCCTCAAACAACTCCCGACGTCGGCCATGATAGGCTCAAAAAATTTGAGTTCATAAGCGCGACGCGCGGCAAAACGAATCTGTAGAGCATCACTAAATTTTTCGAACTCTGCTTTATTTACCACAACTCACTCCCAGAATGTCAATGTTATCGATCAAATGGCACAAAGAGTAGTAGCAAAAAAAGACGTTACAATTTATCCGTACCCGTTGAGTGTCCGTCTATTGTATTCAAATTTTGTGGAACTCCATCTTGTAAAACGATCAAATATCGACTTAATTCTTCATCACATGAATTTTGAATCTTAGATAGTTTTACTTGATTAATTTTTTAATATTTGTCTTTATAAATTAATTAAATGAATTTTAATTTGCAAATATTAAGATAATTATGCATTCAAATTGTTTTAAAAGGAACAATACCAAATCCAGTTATGATTTTGACTAACACCTACCATAGCATATGTTCGAATGTTTGTAGCGTGCTGTAACCCTTGAACCGGTGTATTAGGTATCATTAGTAAATGTAACTTAAAACAAACTCGGCTTTTATTTTTTACACTAGCTAATTCAGTATGATATTATTTTACGTTGTTTTATCTTTCTTCTTCACCTGTCAAATTATGTTTACAACATTTACACACAAGGTTCCAGCGATACACCAATGGGGTGAAGTGTGTTCCTTAAGTTTCGAATTGTACTGCAGCATCCTCATGTTTTACTTTTTTATAATGTGGTTAATGACAATAAGTTAATGTTATTAGTTAAGTTCCATTTCAACTGGCGTAGCTTTATTGTAATTTGCATAATGGCAGCGGAATTATTAAAAAAAAGTATTCACGAAACTAGTGCGTGCATATACATGCACACGATCCTTTAAATGTAGTGTGTTATAACTTTTTAAAACGATTCAGTGAACATAGAAATGAAAATTCATGAAAGGGTTTGACGCCCTGTTAATTCCAACCATGTAGTAACTCCGGTTTATTAGAAATCCTCAAGATTTATTCATTGTAGAAGTTTTTTGTCTTTTAAAAAATGTGAAACGGATATAAGTGATCACGAAGCTGAAGAACAAGCTTGAACGAACTAATTTTTTTCAAAATGTGAGGGAAGTGCTCATCATGGGGAGTATATATTACGGATGATACTAACCTGGAAGTCAGTATTAGATCGTTTGTTTAAATTTTAGTTTTTTTTGGCAACTGGAAAGATATTAATGTGTGGACTGTTGGCACCATGACGAAGTGCTCAGTAAGAACATTAGCTTGACCTGAAGCTACGTGTAGCCTGAGGATGAACCTCTTCTTTAAGAATACTGTATATTCTCTAGAGTTCATTCTCATAAAGAAGCTATAGGCAGCGGGCAAGCCTTCCAGGGTAAAGGGCCACCTCTATATTTCATAGTGTTTCAATGCTTTTCCGAAGTATGGCGTTAGAAGAATACATTGATGGAATTTGTTAAAAATGTATTAGGTTCACCGCCAACCTCTTTGTTCACCCAACCCACCTTTTCCATCTTACATATATTTACTCGCTCATACGAGCAGTATGAGAATTTTGAACAACAATGGACACATTTTTAAAATTTTATGTTAGCATGGAGTACATTTTGGGGACAATACCCGTAGCCTTGCAATTGTTGAGTTTATTGTTTGTAAACTTACGTAGTGGGCACTAGTGATAGTTAATGGGTAGGAATGCGTTTTTCCTCTTCAATTTACATTATGTCATTCCACAAACCTAGCCCTTTTGAATGGTAGAGTTGCTAATAAATTTATCACTCGGGATATTTTTGCTCTCCCAGTTTCCAGGACATTGGTTTTCCTTAAGAATATATTTGCATTGTAGGCCCAGCCATTTACATGAGTAATTTTAATAATGACAGATGAATCCCACAAATGTACAGATATAGTGGTAACGTCTCTCCTGATGGCTGATGAAATTTGTTAGCTAGCAGTGGTGACTGCAAAAATAAAAATTAAGTTGCAAATAATCAACCAAATATTTTCTTAATGATTATACATGCATTGCGAATAATTTCTAATAATAAACCCACTGGTGTAGCATTCAACTGGAAGGCCCGAGTTCAAATCCTGGGAAAATCTCAAGGCACCGTCAACTTCACCCTAGTTATGTGACTTTTTGGATATCAGAACTTCCTGGGAACAACGGGTAGCATAAGGAAAGGAATTGTTCCCAATACCGTGACATATGAATTTTACACCACATTAGGGTTAGTATAAGGTGAGCTCTACCATTCTATCAAACAGACCTTAGTGTTGATAACTGCTGTGGCATTGCTAGTAATATTTTTTTTCAGAAATGCAAAACTCGAGTTTCATAGTAAGTAATGGCTCAGGGCAAGAAAAATTAGTGTTTGTATTATGTTCACCTGCAAATCCCCTATGAAAAATGCAGCTAGTTAGTGATGAACTTTGAATAATGAAACAGTGTGAATTAACTGAAAGTCATGCTCCCTTGAGTACGAGTAAACTTTATATTTATGATAATAAAAACTGTGAACAAGTGAATTGGTAAGTGGGTATATTACCCTGATATGATTAATTCACAATGATAATGCCAAACTGATGAAACCCATGTAACTGGCACAACAGCAAGCGAGTGTATTTTATAAATAAATTGTAAAACAAATCTGCATTTCCATTAATCATGTCATTTCTGAAGGGTTGGTAGATATAATACCTCTGACTGCAGCATTGTTTATCTTGCCCATTAGGGGCTGCAAGGAAGGTTGTAGATAGGATTTATTTATTAAGACCACATGATGCTGAAAGTTGAAAACATTGAATATTTTACCAACAGAAAGAAAAACATGTTCAAGAGCAAAAAGCAAAGGTTTTTTTACTCAAATTCTGCCAAAGTCTTAATCTGGTTTGCTGGTACAAAGTCAATACATTGTACAGTGCCCTCCATCGATGATCAAAAGTAATAGAAGTAAACTAATCAAAACAAATTAAATAAATTTATTAGAAGATATCTGATATCTTTGATAAATGAAAAGGGCATTTAATGTACATGGAAAGAACAATTTTTTCCAGTAAATTTTCACTTATACTTGATTATGTCATTTTGGAGCACTTAATATCCTATTTCTACCAAGATTTTCTCTGATCATATGATATGTCCAAAGTTGTATAATATAGCAGGTAAACTAGTCCAACAATCAGGGGTAATAGAAGGTCAACATTTACTTGCCATTTATTTCATTTGGCAGCTTTACAAAGTCTTAAATAAGTTCATGAAGGAGCCGTGAACATTTTGGCATTTAAATTAGAAGATTCACATTCATTTCAATTATATTTATATAAATATATATTTATAGATATATACAGTATGCCTAATTGGAAATTCACATAGGCAAGCAATGGAATTGATGATGTGGAAAGGCCTCTTGACCAAAGCTAATGATCAACTACCCATTATGTTTGTTTTCTTTGGAATTTCAACACCTAAGTTCAGGTAATAGGGAGGTAGAGTGGGGACTTGGTAAAACCTGGTGAAGGTTAAGTTATGCAGAAATAGGTGGAAGTTCTCATTTTAGCTGGGGGAGATGGTCAATTTTTTTATTCAATGGAGGATATTGCAAAGTTATTAATTACTTTTCCCAAAAGCACTAATCAGTAACCACTTCTTAATTTGAAGTGAGTGCATTTTATTTGGAATTGTGATCAATATTCTTGTTATAAAAAAACCTTGAAGCTTATAAAAAGTTTTAGAGAAACGTTTCACTCTCTTTTGAAGCTTGGAAGTAGAAAATTTTAAGGCATTCTCACAATACTATTTGTGTGAATTAAGCACAAATAGATTCAGCTACTGTTTCATAATTGAGCAGATATTTTCATACTATGATGAAAGGCCTTGAAGCATCTCCTGAAAGACAAACCATCACACATGAATTGATGAGGAATAGAAAAGTTTTTTTCTTGGGAAGAGGGGCATGCTTTATGGACATCTTGATTTGTTGTTACTTTTCCCAACTCATATTTGTAATGAATGGCATTCTTCTTGTTACATTCATTCAAACCAAAGTGAGGGATTCGATTGGTCCCACACTTCAACCTGCACAATAAACCAACATCTGCCTATGAGAGGCAGTCATCCCTACCTATGAAGAAACTAAGCTGGAAGTATAGGTTTAAAGCAGTTGATACGCTCAGCATGACCGGATATAGTACATAAAGAATTATCAGCCTTCTGCAACTATATTTCAACAGAACAGTTGCATAGCATGTATGGTAGATTTTGGAAGTCAGATCAGTGTTCATAAACATTTTACATACATCAATTGCACTTCTTCACATTCAAGGGGACAACATGGTAACCAGTGGGAAAAAATTTCAGGGTTACTGCATTGGTTGGGATGAGCGGCAAATGAGATCTGTTTTGACTAATTATATATAACTTGCACCACTGAAGCACCAACCAAGATGCAAAACCCTTTCAAAATACACAACTTGGGCCAGTTTTAATAACATATTATCGACAGAAGATATGAACTATCCATGATATCATGCCAATAATAACATAAATACATTAATGTTGCACCGCAAAACTAATGACGAATCATTGACATACCAGCAAAGATGGCTCAATTCTGAGGCATGCATTGACATGAAGCATACAGAAAAAAGGCCCAATCACAATGTTATGTCATATATGGTTTCAGTTAAAACAACATTTTCAACGTCGGCAATACTACATGCAATAAACAGCTGTTTTGTACAAGGCCTTGCAGTCTGGAAAGTCCTCTAATTTTGGAGTTCAACATTCATTTCAATTACCACCCCTAAGAACACATGGGGATCTCCTCAGACCTCTTTGATTTCACTGATAATAAGTAATAATGGACACAGTGTTTTGAACCAATGATAAATACATATTGTAGAGGAAAATCCACTGAGCTTCCTTGTCACTGAGAGGACTAATCGACTCTTGGAGTTGGCCTTTCCTAGTTCACTGTGTAATTTATATCACAGAATCAACTGGATGAAAAATATATTTCAGTTACAGGTCGATCATTTATGACCCACAAGGGAGAACCCTAGATTTTAGTAGGTATATCTAGCCCTGAATTTGCAACAAAAATGCCTCAGATAAAAGCAAATTTGCTTTCGGAAAACTTTGGCGAGACAATGAATAACAGGAAGACATTTAATCAGAAATCATTTCAGTTAATAGATGACACTACTGACAGGATAATTTCCTAATCACATGATTAACATTGTTTCCGATTCAATAACTTTTCAAGCAGGAACGTTTTTACATATGTAAGAAGTTTAAAATCATTGCATATGATTTAGGGAATTTAAGATTGAAACTATAAGAAAATATCCTATAAAACAAGCTTGTTATGGATGGATATTTTTTTTTTTTTAAACATTAGACATTTTTAGCTGGGTAACTGAGGATTTCTGCAACATTGATAAAGGTGCATTCTTCTTACAGCAAACAGGTCTTGGTTTCTTGGTAATTACTCAGATATCCATCAGATACGTGCGATCATGCAGTTGGTTGTTCCATATGTTTGGAAAAAGGGGCTGTGGAAGATGCTTGTCCTAGGGGTGGTGCATGACCACCTCCCCTCAGCCTCCCTCTCAGTTCCTCTAGGGATTTTGACTTTGCCTTGTTAATCCTTCGGTATTTGACGTCTCTCGGTTTTGTCACTGACCTATGGTTGCTCATCACCCTGTTGTATGCCACCTGTGTGAGACCGGCACCACTCAGTCTCTCAAAGCTTCCGTAAAGTGCCAGACGACGAGGGTCCGACTTGCTACCATCGCTCCTATCCTCGCTGTCGTCACCGTCTTCAGCGGTTTCTGACTCCCTACTTCCTCCCCTTTGCTCGTGCCCAATGCCGGACCCCGTCCCATTCTGTACGTCTGGGGACGTCTGCTGGACCTGCACGTCGTCGTCGACGTCCTCCTCGACGCTGTAAACGGTTTCCAGGACCTCAGGTCGCCTGAGTAGTCCGTTGCCACCGATTGGAGTGCTGACACTTCGCATCTTCTTGAGGGCTGCATATCGGCTTTGGTCCACAGCGTCAGATATGCTCCTGGCCACTCTCAGGGACGGAGGGTCTTGGCCGACCGTTGACATGGACAAGGATGAGTGTGGTGCCTGCAAGGAGAAAGATATGCGAGTGTTTTGTTAATTATCGTAAAAAAACTCGATGATCATACCCCTAGAAATCGCAACGGAAACCAAACGTCGGGGGCGGATATCTGGCATTTCTAGCACAACATGATGTCCAAGAATCTACTACGTGAATTGAATTTATTTGGGAATTTCTAAAATTGCAATTCGTTGAGTTTTTCTCAAAACTTCAGATGTCCTTGCATTTATGTTATAATCCACGTATCACAGATTTAGGATAATGACAGATTCGTGAATTTTAGATTCCATGATTAGTGTTCGTTTACGCCAATGAATTTTTATCCAAGTATTCAGAGATTGGAGCATATTCACAAATTCACCAATCTGTGATTTAATATAAGATAGCTTTCTTTTATTATTATTAGGTAATCTACCGGTTAAGGTAGGTTTTTGGATGGACACAACTATCAAATAAACCCAATCCAGCAACCTAATCTACATCAGGTCCCTCTTCATCTCTGTGTACTTCTTTCCTCCCTTCATCCAGTCCAACATCTCTATCCTGTTCCTACCCTTTCCTCGCTTGCCCAACATTCTCCCCTCTATTACCTTCTTCAATATTCCACTACCGCTCAATACGCCTTTCATCCATTTTTCCTGCCTCCATAGGATTTCTCTCAACAAACCCCTCTCCTCCCCCACCATTTCTAGTACTTCCTCATTTGTTTTCCTTTCGGTCCATTTCACCTTCTCCATTCTTCTCCACACCCACATTTCAAAAGCCTCCAATCTACGTCTATCCTCCTGCTTCAGTGACCACGTTTCCGCTCCGTACATAGCTACGCTCCATATCAGAGTTCTTACGAGTCTTGTCTTAACCTCCCTACTCAATGTCCCCCTCATCAACTTCCTCGTCCTTGAGAAAGCCTCCTTGCCTAGCGCAATTCTTCTCCTTACGTCCCTACTACTTTGACCGTATTGGTCCAAAACACTTCCGAGATATGTAAACTGTTCTATCTGCTCTATTTTTTCTTTTATATTATAAAGCAATTATATAGCTATCATGGCTATCCTTTTCAACTGAATCGTTTGCTAGTGACTTTGATTTTAGAAATCATGGGGGCTATGTAGTTAAAAAAATACTTAAAAGTTTAATTTACGATATCTTTAGTATACATAAACAACAAAAAAGCGTGGGCATTGGTAAAAACTATATTTTGACCATCATTTGCCAATTCCTCCAATAAGTGACGTAGGCATATACATCTTTGTTTACCTAATGAATACATTTGATTTTTAATTACTTCTATTTTAACACGCTCTTATCTAACTTAGCTCCATGCACGGAATTTTGCCTCATAACTAATGACTAATGATCATCGAATAATATAAAAGATACATGGCACTAGTCGATGATTAATGAAGATGTACATTCGATTTTTTAGATCTATAGAATGGATTTCATTTTGTGAATAAAAATGTCTTCCAGTTGTCCCAAAACCCTTCCTCTGAATCTGTCATTAATAATTTTTGTAGTTTGAATTACATGAAATATATTTCTACGAGTAAATTTGAAAGGTTGCCACAGTGGAACCTTTAAACACGTACATAATTGAAAATTTTATAGCTTTTAAGTCGCTGCCACGACCGCTATATGGCAACAATGCGTGACGGTGCTGATATTTAGCATGTAAGTGAAATACCTAATGCTGGTTCTATGAGTTGCCAACGCCTGTCAAATTGTTAATGTGTTAGTAAACTTAGAATAGGAACGATGCATGGTGGAAAACATGGAAATCGAGCGCGAATATTAAGTTAATTTGACGTATTTAAGATACTTATTTCTGTGGTGGGAGAGCAACAGAGGGTAACTCCACGGAAACGCAACGTTACCATGATTAAAAGAGTCGTGCATATATCTTTTCTCACCAATCAATATCCGATTGGCGAGAGATGTATACACGACTTCTTGATCGTAGTAACGATAGATTTCTATAGTAGTAGAAGTCGTAGCGTTAGAGAAGGCGACCAACAGCCGAGGTCATTTTGCGCCATTAGGAACGGATGGGAAAGGAGGAAGGGTGGAGAGAAACCCGTCGTCTACAGCCTATTCTTAACGAAAGACGCCGAGGGCTCCACAGTTTAACGTCCAATCCGACGGACGGCATTCTCACTTAAAGTGCTCTCCACAAAGCACCTCAAGTAGGGATCAGGATACCACTGGAAAAGATCTGGAGTCTCAAATTCGAGGATTCGAACCCGGGCCCTCTAGGTTGGAAACCAATAAGCTAGCCACCGCACCATCTCAATCCCTAGGTTTCCATGCCCGGGTCCCTCTACTGCTCACCTCTCACAGTATTCTTAAACATGCCCAATTAAATTATTACTTACACACAAACGACTGCTCTTTCTCAAACATAAAGCCTTTATTGCTTTGGTTACAGTTGCTGCCAGTTGTATCCAGGACAAAAACACTAACTTTTATACCATTTCAGATAAGCACACACACCCAAGTAGGGGTCTTTCAGGAATGGTATTTTCTATACAGACACTTAGGAAGAATACACGCGATCAAGAGGATCGTGGGCACATTGGAAAGTCGGTGCGATAGATGCAAGATGAGAATTAATGCAAGCAAAACTAAAAATAAAAATGCGCTCAGAAATGTTTGCAAACCCTTGGCTGACTTGCAATGAAAGCTGGATCATCCGCAAAACGAATTGATTTTAAGAATTCCCCTCCGACTTTCATTCCTACCTCCAGTTCTTCCCATACCTCTTTTACTATTTCCTCCACATACACGTTAAACATGGGCAACTCTGCCTTACACCTCTTCCTAACACTGGCCATCCGGACTCTCCGTTCCCCACTCGCACCTGAGCAGTCTCAGACATGTACAGGTTGCGGATTATCTTCCTGCCCCTCCAATCTATTCCTATATACTCATTAGTTTTTTTTCCAAATTCACTCTCTCAAACGCCTTTTCGAAATCTATGAAACAGGCAAATACGTTGATTGTATTCTATTTTCCTCTATATTAGTGATCTCATTGCTGCAATGGCATCACGCGTGCATCTCCCGTTCCTGAACCCAAACGCTCAACAACAGATGAAAACGTTGAAGAAGTGAAGAAAATTGTTTTGAAAAATTGTCGAATCACCATTAGAGAAGTCACTAGGGAAGTTGGCATATCGGTTGCCCCGTGCAATTTTTTCAGATGTTTTTGGCATGAGAGGTGTGTCAGCGAAATTTGTTCCGAAACTTCTTAATTTTGATCAGAAGAACCGTCGCATGAGAATCGCTCAGTTGCTGTGAGTGCATGAGCATCGCTCAGGCTCAAACCCTGATTATTGCCAGAGTTAATAAATATTTTGCTTGCCCTAAGGCAATGAAAATATTTCTCAGTTTGTCAGGTTTTACTTTTAATTACCTAGCTTACATAGAAAAATCATTACTTATGGAATGATCAGTTTGGATTAAGGCAGAGGAGAGGTGAGCGAGATGCTGAACAGTAATGAGATCACCGATGGAAATAATTATATTATGCAACCAGGATGTATTTTCTTACTTCATGACTTTCAACAGCGGCGTTTTGACGGCGTTCGACAGGGTAAAGGGTAGAAATAATGTAGGTATTTCAGAAGACTGGAGTGGTAGGCGACATATCCGGGCCCTGTACGTCTTAGACTGCACATGCGTGGGTAGCGTATGGAGAGTCGGGATGGACGAAGAAAGCTAGGCATGTGTATGAGACCACAGTGCACTGTCACCTGCGCCATGAGCTTTTCAACATAAACACTGAGGAAATGATGAGAGAGACATGGTGTGGACTGAAGGCAAGAATGAAAGTAAGTGGGCAATCCATCGAATCAATTTGATTTATGGGTGATCAAGTTACAATTAGTCATTCAGTCTTTTCAAAGAGGAGTGAGTTGATGATAAGGGTCTGATTTAAAGATACAAAGAAAAAAATAGTAAACTTCTACGGGTGAGGGAGAGGGAGGAAAAGAGTAGGCATGTTGGACGAATTAAGGGGGGTAGAAAGTACAGGGTTCGTCCGGAAAATAAGTGTACTGATTTTTTCCCGCCGCTCCAGGCGCGCCCAGCACCGCTCTGACCGGCTGCGATTGGAGGAGGGTATGTTGGCAAGCGACGCTGAAAAAGGCAGTCGGCTCTGAGCTGTGGTGTAGTGAGGAGCTCTGTTAACGCGAACCTCCACGCTCGACCCACGTCACGGAACGCGATGCCGAAGTTTTTGGAGCAGCGTTATTCCATCAAATTTGCGGTAAAGCTTGGGAAATCGTCTACCGAAACTGTCGGTATGATTAACCAGGCTTACGGGGAGTCAGCCATGTCCAGAAACATGATCTTTCGGTGGCACAAGATGTTCGTGGAGGGCAGAGAAGAGGTCGACGACGAACCACGGCCTGGACGCCCATCAACGACACTCACCGACGAAAATGTGCGAAAAGTTCGCGATGTTCTGAACTCTGATCGTTGTCTTAGTGTTCGGATGATAGCAGAGCAGTGTCATGTGCCAAAAACAATAGCGCACGAGATTATTAGGGACCAATGACAGATGCGAAAAATTTGTGCAAAGTTGGTCCCGAAAGTGCTCAGTGATGATCAAAGACTCAATCGTTTGGAGATCACGACACAACTTGCGGATCACTGCAAAAATGATCCACATTTTTTAGAGAACGTTGTTTTGGGTGACGAGACGTGGGTCTTTGAGTACGACCCGGAGTCGAAGAGACAAAGTGCGGAGTGGTACACCCCATCATCACCCCGTCAAAAGAAAGCTCGCATGAGCAAATCTCGGATCAAGGCGATGCTCATTGTCTTTTTTGACAAAAGGGGAGTCGTCCACTACGAATTTGTACCTGAACGACAAACTGTAAATCCTGCATTTTACGTCCAAGTGCTCGACAGGCTTCGAAAACGAGTCGCCCGCGTCCGGCCAGCGATCAAAAACATCTGGCGGCTGCATCACGGCAATGCGCCGTCTCACACCGCGCTTGTCGTGTCGGACTTCTTGGCCAAGCACGGCGTGGCAACGCTGCCGCACCCGCCCTACATCCCGGACTTGGCACCACCGGACTTCTTTCTGTTCCCGAAGATAAAGAGGAGTTTGAAAGGAACGCGATACGGGACTTTGGACGCCGTCAAAGAGGCCGTGACGACGTGCCTTCGAGAGGTTCCCGATGTTGCCTTCGCGGGAGCGTTCCAGGAATGGGAACGCCGCTGGAACAAGTATATCGACTCACAAGGGTCCTATTTTGAGGAATATTAGCTTAAGATATGTAAAAGTGTAATATTTTTTTTCCTGAGCTCAGTACACTTATTTTCCAGACGAACCCTGTATGAAGAAGGTTGTATTGTATTGTAGAGTGTCAGGTTTACTTATCCATATCTCACCACATAATATGCATGATGCGAACATACGATGCGCCATTGAATTCTTTCAAACTTTCAAAAGAGCTAGAAGTCTGAAATTCTGGCAGGAGTTTCCGGTTCTTAGAGCAGAAGACATTTGAGAAATAGGCACCACATCTCTTCGGGATCGAATCTCGAAAATGACTTGCGTCACCCATTTGATCAAAGTACATTGAAACTCGACAAATGGATCGTGTGAAGGTTTTTTCGTTTAAAAATGACTACATAAGCATGAAATTCAATCCAGCCAGGAGATTCTAATTTTCAACATCCAATGCCAAGAATGGGCCGGCTATTTTTCATTTTTTGTTCGGATTTCAATAAAAATTAAAACTGAAATGTTTTGCATTCATTAACTTTTAAAATTTATTTTTTTATCTGTAAAATCCCGTATTTGTATATGAATGAATATGATGAGATTATAACTGGTCTAGGTTAGTACAGTAAATTTCTATTGATGCACAAATCATCCCGTTGTCATCACCCAGGCAGTTTTCCGACCCTGTCGCCGTAGCAGACGAAATCGACATCTGCGCACACAGGCGGCAAAGGGTAAAGTTGAAATCACGAAGGGATTGGATTACCCAAGGCAGAGGGTTCGGTGTTGACTTTTGGCTACACATATTTTGCAGGTAATTTTCCAGGAAGTTCCGCCCCACGAACTGCGCACTGCACTGGAAATGCTCCTCACGTCGGAACGGGGATTCCTATAAGCTCTCTTCCGCTATCTCATATTCCTATACTTATTATTGATTCTACGGAATTTCGTGTTTCAGTGGGGAAAATGTGAGGAAGTGATGTGAGGAATATCAAATAGCCATTCCTTTTTTTCGAAATAATTGATGGAATTTAAAATTAAGTTTTTTTAAAAAGAAATATACCTTGAAAAAAATAATTATTCCTATGTTTAATGAAAATAATTTTTTCAAACTCCCATTATCACTAATATCTCCTGCTAGACCAATCCTGGAATAAAATTATCAACCCAGGATGTCTTTTCCAATAATGCCTGCCCCCCTTATTCTCTGGGAGGTTGCTTGCTTGTAGGGTATTTGTTCGTGAAGATACTAATATATGAAAATTCTAAATGCATGGTATAATTAATTTAAAAGAACCCATAACATTTATAAAAAATCCTGTATACGCATTTGTTTAGCAGCTCTTATTACACTGATGAAAAGTCGCAGTTTTGTGTAGCATGCAATGAGCAAATATATTAATGCACTGGCATTTCATTGCGAAGTGTATCTGCTGGGAGGATCTAAAATGAATACACATAGTGAAATTGAAATTTTTGGGTAAACTTCTTTATAATTTACGGCTGTCCTGCAAAAAGTCTATGAGAAAATCGATATTTGGAGCGAATAGCATTTGACGGGCTGTTTTTCACTCCACAAGATGCATTTCTTCGCTAAAAAGTTAGATAAAATTAAGTTAAAACAAAAGATGTGAGCACACTCGAAACGATCAACGTTATGATTAAAGATATTTACTATAATACTTACTTATATTAAGAAAAATCTAATTGGGAACATAATAATTTAGTAACAATAGACAGGAAAATGTTACATGTTATTTAATAAGAGCCGTTTTCACACGACTTAAAAGATGTGTGATAGTCTAATTGTATTTTCTTTTAATCTTACTAATGCTCTCACATTTACCTTGGCATAGTGCGTGATTTATTTGGCATAGTACGTAAGTTTCAATTCCTACGTCAACGTGCTTACACTTAAATTTGCCAAATGTGGACATGAGTTGGCAGGGGAAACAACCTTCATTGAAAAGGCATTGTAAAGGAATTGAAATATGAGTGGTAAACTTTTACTTTATTGATATGACGCATTCTTCGTGAGAAACCATACAGGCTTTCGCCCATGATACAAGTAAAATTTATAAAGGCCAATAGGGTGATTTGACCGTGATAGTAAATCAATTCAGAGCCGCCTGCCTTCATTCACCCAGTTGATAACATTCACTCTCACAGGTTTAAATTCAGATCCAATCAACCCAGCCCAGGCCAGAATTACAAATATCAGGGTCGATTCAGGGCCATTTACCGTAAATCAGGGCCGTCGAAAAAGTTCCAATTGTATTATTCCAAGGTAGTTGCCAAAGCATGCAAATAAAACGTATGCAGTTAATAAATAATAACAATAAAGATCACAGATGCACGTTCATATTCAAGTTGGAAACCGGATGCTGGGTCAAAACAGATAAATGAATGAGTTAGGAGAAGGGGTGGGGTCGTCCACCCTACGGGGTCGGTGGCACACTACTTTGAAAGTATTAAAACTCTCCTTCGGAGATTTAAGGGATCATAAAATGCCCTTGCTCAATTAAGTTCTAACATTTCCCCGTTCCACAAATCAACCACGCAAATTTAGTTTCAGAAGTTGCTTCATTTTGCAGACATCTCCTATTAAAAACCTTTCGGTGAACACAGATTCGAATATCTCTAAAGTTAATCCATTTTAATTCGATTTCCCTCCACGCACATACTATGAATCGGCGCCATTTGCGACTCTTATTAACAAATTACTTGATGAAATCATAGTCTAAAACTCTTTCATTTTTTAAATTCCGAGAAACCCCCATCCGATACGGTCTCTTCCCATCTGAAAAAAACGCCCTACATATTATAAAAACTCAATATCTACTGGGATATAATATTAAACAGGAGTGCAAAGAGTCCACTGAGGTAGTGCTAAACGAATGCGTTCTTCACAATACACGCACCGTCCAATGTCAGACACCTTATCCTACACACCTCTCTCCTCGGACCTTTTCCACTTGGTTCCAAAAAGAGATTATAATTTCACTAAATGAGAATGGCCCCATTGGGACGGGCCTGATGAACATACTCTTCCCTCCCTCCCCCAAGCACACCCTAATTATACCTCCTTTTCAAACGTCATAAAATCAGGACTTCTTAAAGTCTTATGTTCTTAAATGTTATTTTCTCCTCCGCGGCAATAGCATCTTATGAAGTTATGTCATAAGTTCTCTAATGAACGCAGGTTCGTTGATTTCCATCTCCAATTATTACGCCATTTACTGATTGTATCCATATATTACTCCTCCCCCGAACCAACCTCCACGCACGAATATAACATATGACACTTTTCTGCGTACTTAAATTTGGAGAAAACTGCATTTGGAATTCTGGGCACCCTTTTCATTGACTTCATTTTGTGAATTCCTTTCCAGAATTTTAATTCTTTTCACTCACTCATTCAACATTATTTACTCACTCATTCAACTAGAATGAGTGAGTAAAAATGGAAGCTCATGGGCAGCGGAATTTCACCATCGTATGCTACATTTTTCGTATGCTTACTATTTCGAACACACTCATTCAACCGTCCTAGAAGTCCCACATCGACGGCATTTCCATCGGCAAAGTTTCTCCTCGTTAAATTCATAACCTAGTGTCGTATCCCCGCGTCTTCGAGGGGATATTGGCGACACGAGAAAGTTCCCCACGAGTCGAGTGGCTGCCTCGAGGGTAAATGGGGGGTTGAGTTTGGTGGGTGATGACGCGGAGAGGTGTTTGTCGATTGAGACGGGGGAAAATAAAAGGAACTAAAAGGGAGTACAACGGCGGTCCCGATTTAATTCAGGAAAACAGAGTTTACAGTAATATTCTTATGTATCCCCTTGGTGCCGCTTGGAATTTCCAACCAAAGGGGCCCAGTAGCGGATAGCGAGTCCCCGACTGCTGTAGTGCTTCCGATCAGAGGGGCCCAGCCCAACTGTCCTCTCGGATAGCGAGTCAGCAGCGCTGATATCACCCACGCCACTACTTAGTTATCAGTTATCACTACTCTTGGCCCTTAGTCTACACCGATCCAGCAGCGGTGATATCGCATGCTTGGACCCACGCCTTTAATTGGTCACTAAAGGGGGGGGGGGTAATCATCCTGGCCAGTAAATTATATGGATGCAACACTAGGTTCTTTTCACCATTTTTCCTCACCTCAATTCTTTGGCACATTAGACATTCCTGAGGATATATTTCCATCTAGTTATTCTCAAGATCATCAAAAATAGGATAGAGAACAGGGAAAGTAATTACTTAGGGGATGATCAGTTTGGGTTTAGGAAGGGGAGAGACACGCGCGATATCATGCAGTAATGAGATCACTAATCGAGAAGAATATACAATACAATCAGGACGTATTTGCCTGTTTTTTAGATTTCGAAAAGGCGTTTGATAGAGTGATAGTCCGGATGAGCAGTGAGTGTTAGGATGAGCTGTACGCCAGGGTTGTCCATTATCACCGGTGGTGTTCAACGTAGTGGCGGAGGAAATGATTAAAGAGGCTTGGAAAGAATTTAAGGTAGAAATGAAAGCCGGAGGGGAATTCATAAAATAAGTTAGATATGCTGATGATCAAGCTACAACCTCTAAAATACGAGGTCATGGAGAGAATTAGCATAATCGAAGTCAAATCGGGCCAAGGCACAAAATACTTCAACTCCAAGATCGAACAAAATCACGCTCTAAACAAAAAACAATTAAAAGAAATACTCATGGAGCAAACAATTCATCAGTGGAATAAAGACTGGCAGAATTCCGATAAAAGTGTTCACACTAGAGAAATTTTCCCAGACGTCATTGAAAGGCTAAAGATAGAATTTAAGCTAACTAAAAAAGTGACACAACTCCTATCAGGCCACGGAAATTTTGAATATTACCTCAATAAAATAGGAAAATCAAGGACCTATCTATGTAGTACCTGCCTAACAGAAGACACAGGTAAGTATAGAATAGAGGAGTGCCTACAGTATGAAAAACCCAGACATGAAATTTGGCATTGCATGACTTATAAGAAAAGCGAGATGCGTGAGATTGTGCTATTTTGCCTTAAGCATAACTACAACCAATTATTTAAAATGGTACAATAAGGTTTGATAAAATTAGTAATTGTATTGTTTGTTTTATTGTACAAGTAAATTGTATGGAATTGCTATTTTAAGTTGACGAGTAATATTTTTTTCCTAGTGTACGATCAAAAACTCATGTATGACTTGGTAAACTGAAGTGTTATCATAAAATAATATTTATTCCTTAGACAACTTATTATCTCTAATTGTACTAAATTCGATTTCAGCATAACTTTTGTAATTTAATTCTACAATGTCACCTTATTTGATATTTCTTTCTCATGTTGTGTGATTGATGTTAATTATATCAGAATACTAAAGGGGGATTAAGCGTGCGCAGGAACCCCCTCAACATATCGTGCTATACATATTTTTTATATGCCATTTCTTTTGTATTTGCTTCTGCAATAAAAAAAGGGAAGGTGTGATTGGGGAAACTCCTTCACCACCTTTCCTTATTATTATTACTATTGATGATCAAGCTTTAGTTTGTCAGTCAGTCAAGGGGTTGCAAGCATTGCTGAGTGAATTGGAGGTTTAGTGCGATAGATATGGGATGAGAATCAATACTAATAAAACAAAGGTTATGCGATATTCCAGAAAGAAAAGGCTAAGCTAAACATTAAAATAGGAGATCAAAAACTGGAGCAGGTGGAGCAGTTTACGTATATCGGAAGTGTTTTGAACCAACACGGTCAAAGTAGTAGGAACGTAAGTAGAAGAATTGCACTAGGCAAAGGGGATTTCACAAGGAGCAGGGATTTTGATGACTGGGACATTGAATAAGAATGTTGAGATAAGACTCGTAAAAACTTTTATATGGCTACGCTCCATCTCGCATATACGTCCCGGAAACATGGTCACTGAAGCAGGAGGTTGGACGTAGATTGGAGGCTTTTGAAATGTGGGGGTAAAAAGGATGGAGAAGGCGAAATGGACCGAAAGGAAAACAAATGAGGAAGTGGGTGGGTGAGAAGGTGGGCGAGGAGAAGGCATTGTTGGGAGAAACAATTAGGAGGCAGGAAATACGGATGAAAAGCATATTGATTTGCAGTGGGATGTTGAAGACTGTAATATAGGTGAGAATGTTAGGCAAACGAGGATAAGGCAGGAATAGGATAGGGATGCTGGACGGAATGAAGGGAGGAAAGAATTACACAGAGATGAAGAGGGACTTGTTGCAGAGGAGGATGTTGCGTTGTCTTTTTTAAGAGAAACAAAATATTTATTATTTAGTCCAAAACCTACCTTAACCAGTAGATTACCTAATAATAATAATATTTCCTTCTCCCCAACAGGAAATGCAATGCATCCGCAAACATATAGAATTCCATGTACGAGCATTTGCTCGTAAAAGCATTTTGTCAGCTTCCTCCTACCGATCAACACGCCCTCAAAACTCCTCCATCAGCAAACCTTTGCATTGTGTAGGCACTTTCCATGAATAATGTCATCAAAAACAGTAAGTACTTGCCCTTAAAAATTGTCTTCGCCTTCACTCCATCTTCCACCATTCTTCTACTGCCTAGAATGCACCACTCCTTAGGAGTTTACTCATTAACTAATAAATCTCTTCGACGGAGTCCCCATATCCATTCCATCTCTATTCTCAAACGATTTCACAACGAAAAATTCGATCAATGCCAATCCGCTCTCCAATCCTTACTACCATTCTCAGCCTGTCTTAGAAGTATATAGTAGTCCGTACGCACGAGATCGCTCATATTTGGATCATCGAATCTTTCAAAACTTCCACTTGAATCTCATCCGCTATTCACGACCCCAAAAAAATTTAACTTTAGGTGATCCAAAGACTAAAGCAAATCCGCACCCAAATAAACCATCGGAATCAGAACTCATTTACAATATAAATCCCATCTATGAGATTTTTCTGAGGCAATCCATGATGAAACAAGCCGTATTGAAGAAACAATAACTGTATTTGTTGTTTTTAGTAACCTCTTACCACTGAAATCTGAGATGGGATTTTGATATACACATATGTGGGAAGAACTCTTCAGGTTAAACCGTAATACGGATATTGCTCGACTGTGTTTAAAAAAAATAGTTTTTGATTTTGAACTCACGTACAGACATAATTTAAGCAAACAATAAAAAGTTTTTCTGTAAACATTGCATAAGATAACATTTTTATCGTAGAGCGGTAGTTTTATAAATAAACGGCGCGAAAATATTTACATGGCCAAGAATTGCATGAATGAATACGATTCTCATTATCTTTTGAAAATATTTCTCACAAATGAGAATGTGCAGGCAGTCGAATCAAACTCGTCAACATCCAGGAATTCCCTAATTTGAAAACCAAAATCTCGAATGTAGGTAATCATTGAACGAACTTTTTCGGAAAATTTCATGCATATGAAGCTCAAAATATGCTTTGAAAAATGTGGTGAACATTTTTAAACATGGAGGAATGCAGGAAACTTGGTTAGGCGTGCTTAAAGAGGGATTTTTTGGTACATTTAGAATTTGAAACTGCGCATGGTAACCCTCCAATTGCATGTGGTTACCACAAATCTTTAATCATAGTTATCACACATTACTAATATGCAAAAGCAATGTTGACCAAAACGTGAAAAAAGATCCCCTTAATTGGTGCCCATCAAAACTACATGCACCTATAGAAAGATTAAATGAAGATGTGAAATGTTATTTAAGTAAGTTAAAATTTTCAGTGTTATTTTCTGAAATGCTCACCAGATTTTAATGTCACTGAAGGTACAGCTTCAGGGATTACCTTATTAGGACACAATTTGCCCTCAATGTTTATTTTATTATAACTAATATATCTGAAAATCCGTTTTGACGCATACATACTATATTGAAAAGCGTCTTTAGGAAGCGCGGGGCTTCGTAGCGCGTCATCGTGTTCCCGGGTGCCGCCGGGCTCCGCTGCTCGAAGGAAAAATCGATTTTACTCACGGCATCGCAACTTTTCACATCAGATTCACATGCTTTAAGCTTCAGAAATTCATGTGGTAGGAATAACTTTCCGGAAGTCCATGGTGACTCCAATCAGAGTCACTACTTGAGCCAAACATTTTACTGCAGGGCAGCGCCTGACATTTTGTGTATACGATGTGTGTTCAAAAAGTAAGGTGACTTTATATTTTTATGAAAAAATATTTATTTATTCTTCAATATTCAAGTTGTCCCTTTAAAAGTAATCCCCCCCAGATATAGTGCACTTGTGCCAACGCTTTTTCCAACCCTCAAAACAATTGTGATAAGTACTTTTTGGTATAGCCTTGAACTCTTCCAGTAATGCAGTCTTTATCTCCTCAATCGCTGCACATCTCCGTCCTTTCATAGGTCTCTTCAGTTTTGGGAACAGGAAAAAGTCGCAGGGGGCCCAATCCGGTGAATATGGTGGCCGAGGCATGATTGTGGTGTTGTTTTTGGCCAAAAAATCTCTCACGATGAGTGAGCAGGTGAATTTTCATGATGCAGAAGTTATGAATTGTTTTTCCACAATTCCGAAAGTTTTTTTTCGTACTGATTCTCGCAAACGGTGCATAACTTCAAGGTTATACTTATTATTGACCGTACGTCCTTGTGGTAAGAAATCCTGATACCCTACGCTACAGTAATCGAAGAAAACAGTGAGCAAAACCTTGACATTTGATTGAACTTGGCGTGCTTTCTACCGTCTTGATCTCCTTGGTTCTTTCAGTGGGACGACTGGGCTTTGATTTTGATGTCATAACCATATAAACATGATTCGTCACTAGGTATGATCCTTTTGAACAATCCAGGATCATCATTGACGTCATTCAACAGCTCCTGAGCGATTCTCATGCGACGGTTCTTCTGGTCAAAATTAAGAAGTTTCGGAACAAAGTTCGCTGACACACCTCTCATGCCAAAAACATCTAAAAAATTGCCCGAGACAACCGATATGCCAACATCCCAAGTGACTTCTCTAATGATAATTCGACAATTTTTCAAAACAATTTTCTTCACTTCTTCAACGTTTTCATCTGTTGTTGAGCGTTTGGGTTCAGGAAGGGGAGATGCACGCGTGATGCCATTGCGGCAATGAGATCACTAATATAGAGGAATATAGAATACAATCAACGTATTTGCCTGTTTCATAGATTTCGAAAAGGCATTTGAGAGAGTGAATTTGGAAAAAAAACTAATGAGTATATAGGAATAGATTGGAGGGGCAGGAAGCTAATCCGCAACCTGTACATGTCTGAGACTGCTCAGGTGCGAGTGGGGGACGGAGAGTCCGGATGGCTAGTGTTAGGAAGAGGTGTAAGGCAGAGTTGCCCATGTTTAACGTGTATAAGGAGGAAATAGTAAAAGAGGTATGGGAAGGAAGAACTGGAGGTAGGAATGAAAGTCGGAGGTGAATTCGTATAATCAGGTTTGTTGATGTCAGTCATTCAAGGGGTTGCAAGTATTACTGCTTGAATTGGAAATTCAGTGCAATAGATATGGGATGAGAATCAATATAAATAAAAAAAGGTTAGGCGATTTTCCAGAAAGAAAAATGCTAAGCTAAACATCAAAATAGGAGGTCACAAACTAGAGCAGGTAGAGCAGTTTACGTATCTCGGAAGTGTTTCGAACCAATACGGCCAAAGTAGCAGGGACGTAAGGAGAAGAATTGCGCTAGGCAAAGAGACTTTCTAAAGGAGGGATTTGATGACAGGGACTAACGTAAGGAATTAAATATGGCTTCAGGACAAAATACGTATTGTTATTATGTTCATGTTTTCGCGTATCTCTCTCTAAAAGCTGAATTCACCCTTTTCAAATGCGTATTAAATTATTTTGACACTTTTTGGAAAGGGTAACCATTACCGATGCATTACTACTGATATTATTTTTGTTTACAAGAATGTTGTGCATACAGAAATTTTCAAAATGGATAGGTTTCGAGTCGAATTCATCACTCATCGATGTTGTACATAATTTTTATATTTCATAATACTCTTGTAAGAGGCAATAAACATTTTTTTCTTTCTCTAACTCTTTCTATTTCCTCACCATATTGACGGACTCCTTGCTAGTTACAAGGCAAATGGAAAATAATCAATCACTGATACCAAGACCAATTGGATAGTGGGGGCTGTCGTTTCTGACGACAGCTTAAAGACTGATATTTCGTACTTAACAACACGAAAATCTTGATACGGGGCCTACATCGGTTTGACTTTGTAGATAATCAGGGAAAATTGAAGGGAGTCTTTACGCATAGTTTTAATGTGTGAGACATATGAGGATATGCAGAACCACATGCACCGATCACTAGAGGATGACCATTCGAAATTTAAAATTCAAAACAGAAAAACATACTTCTGTTTATTTGACCAGGTTTTTTCAATTTCAGCCCACTGTACGCCGGCTCAAAAGTCGACACCAATGACAAGTCAACATTTCAATAACCCAGCTCGCCCGCATCCTGGTCAACCTTGCCTACCTCGGACCCGTCTTCCAGGATGACGGCGCTGTCGCTGTCGTTGGTGGACTCCTCCTGTCGCCGTCGCAATTCCTCTTCCTCCTCGTCATCGTCATCCTCCTCCTCCGCTCTTGGGTCCAGCCCTGCTTCCACTAAACGGGCCCTCAGTCTGCGGATGACTCTCTGTTGGTGGGTGGCCAGGGCCTCTCGCGATGAGAGAAGGTCCCTGAGGGCCTTCTGCCGTCGGCACAGGCGGGCCTCGAAGAGCAGAAGCTGAGCGGACAGGGTTCGGAGCTGCTCGGATCTCTCTTGGGATATCCTCGCCACGGCCTCTTCCTACAAAAGAAAATTTCAACTATAGTATGGACGCTTGGTTACGTTGCATCTTGATAAAATAGAGTAGGAAGCAGGGAGATGAAAAGAAAACTCCCCATGCTTACGTCCTCACGTGAGCAACTTTGAGGCAAGACTGGAGGGGACTTGAGTGAATAGGGAGGAGGTCATGAGTACTTGGAAGCTGATAAGACTGAGATACGTTAGATCATATGCCAAATTCTTTAACCACAATGGCCGCTGTCATGTCAATTTTGGAGGCTTTTTCACAGTGGCGTGAAACATTGCGATACGATAAGATTCGAGGATTGTTCAATTTTAACATATTTTAAATTCACATGCGGACTTATAAAAATTAAAGTTTCATGAGTATAATGCTGCGTAGGGTGTAATTGACAAATGAATAAAAACTAAAATTCCGATGACGTTGAAATGAAAACTTCTTTCCCGCTTTATTTTAAGAAGATAGTTCAACGTATATGAAAATTCTCGTGCATTATAAAAAAAACGATTACCAAAAATAAGGCGTAGTATTTGCGACCAAATTTCGGAAAAAAGAAAGAGAGAATTTTATTTCATTTAAATATCCCTATTCTACTATCCAGAGACTCCAATTCATTCAAAACTTCAGTATTAATAGGTAACGGATGTGAAATCAATGGGCAATTTCATGACCAGATAACATTCTGCCAAAATCATTTCACCTTTGAAGAGAACTTTTCGAACTATGCAGAAAACATACTATTTTTCACAAAACATTCGAGTCGTGTTCTGCTGTGCCCAATCCAAATGTGAGAGGTTACCTACTACTGAATATGCCAGGTGACTTTATGCGTTTCAGATAGAGATATTTTTTTTAGCTAAAGGCTACTTCTATCCCTTAAAGCGGTACTCGAAAATTCGGAACGAAGTGTAGGGCATGATTCCCGAAAGTCCCTTGCATAATTGTTCCACGTGGTTGGTAAAAGTACGGTTAACTGGCGTTTTCTATCGTTTTGGCAATGTGTTCCAAAGTTAATCCTTGATAGGAGTGATTTTGCCGTAATATTCTGACCACCTTACTCAGAGTTGCTTCAAATTTTCCCCATAGACCTGGGAAGATATTTAAAAGCAAGTAGCTTTTTCCCTCTTTCTATTAATAACAATTACGATGATGATAACCAGGATTTCTGGCTTAAAAAAAAAAAAGGGAGAAATAATTGAAAAAGTAATGAGCGTGAAATTTACATCTAAATATTCACGTTAAAAATCAACATTTGCAAAATAAGTGGATGCCACTGTTATTTAGGCGCGGTGACGGAAGAGAAAAGGGAATAAAGTCAATGAAGTTTGGCAGACAAAAATGAAATAATGATTGGTATCATCATATATTTGTAATTATTTTATTAAAACGATGACTCGTGAATTCTGAAATTTAAGAGAACCGTCACGCGGAGGAAGGAAATCCCCAATTAATGAGATTTTATAAAAATGCAATATAAATATATATATATATATATATATATATATATATATATATATATATATATATATATATATATATATTTATGAAACATAAATTTTAGTTTAAAGTTTTATCACAAAATGAGCTTAATGATTGGCTGAAGCATATGCAATTTACGCAATAGATGCAACTAACAACAGCGCAAAACAACCCGTCTGCGTTTCAGCAATAATCATTTTTTAAGCCATAGCGAGAAAAAAAGCTTGACGTACGAACTGGGCAGGGATGAGACCCTTCCTGCGTTCATGAATTTAATTTTCATTTCCTTAATTCGTAAAACGGGAAAATGAGTGAGCAAAATAATAGCTTTCGGCAGACTCGGGAAATGAGCAATTTCGCTAATAACGGCTCGTCTCTGATAAATCGCTGTCCTTCCGAATCTGTTTAGGACGCTATCACGGTTTCCCTATACCTATCTCCGTATTGATATACATGTATAACGTATATACATATGTATTTTTTCGTGTTTGAATGTGTATTTGGCTTAATGGCTCCTCTCCTTCTAGCTATGCGTGCCAGAAACGCACCCTTAATGAAGTTGTATGGTTGTTTTCCCTACTGTCCTTTACCCTTTCCGTTATCCATTCCTCCTTTGGTGGATGAAACAGCTCCATCTCTTGCCCATAGAATCGGGGCGCTTGGTTACATAAACCCCTCCCCCCCAGATTTCAGAGCAAATAACGTTTCCTCGATAATGGTAAGAGAATCGGCCCGGCACAGGTGCTCATAGAGGCTTGGCCGGAAATTGAACCCGGACCCTCCTGTCAGTTGTCCAACGCTCTACTCCTGGACTACCGCGACATACACACACACACATATATATTTATATATATTGCCCATCATTGTGCTCTTGGGAATGATAATTGAGGTGGTTTCCCGTTGCCTTCCTCAATAGTGTTTTTAATGTAACACCATCACTCAATGGCCACCCCACTGGGGTCAGACGCCTTTGCAGTCCCCTCACTGAGGAATAGACGCTGCGTGGACTACCTTTCGTCAGGCTCTTAACCTTCGCCTTATATGGCATGGGTGACCCTACCAGGAGCAATTATTATTAATCCCGCCAGCACACCTCTAGGAGGGAGTTGATGACAGAGACGTTGAGTAAGGATGTTAAGAAAAGACTCGTAAAAACTTTGATATGGAGCTATGTACGGCGCGGAAACGTGGTCGCTTAAGCGGGAGGATAGGCGTAGATTGGAGGCTTTTGAAATATGGGTGTGGAGAATAATGGAGAAGGTGAAATGGACCGAAAGGAAAGCAAATAGGAAGAACTAGGGATGGTGGGTGGGGAGAGGGGTTTGTTGGGAGAAATCCTATGGGGGTGGGAAAAATAGATGAAGGGCATATTGGTCGGCAGTGGGATGTCGAAGACTATAACAGAGGGGAGAATGTTAGGCAAACGAGGAAAGGGAAGGAACAAGATGAGGACGTTGGACGGGTTGAAGGGAGGAAGAAAGTATGCAGAGATGAAGAAGGACTTGATGTAGAGTAGGTTGCTGGATTGTGTTTTGTTAGGAGTCAGAAAAATTAAAAGATTAAACAAAACAAAAATCACTCACTTCAATATTTCCGTGGTCCCAGCAACCTTCATCAGACGATTTAAACAAATTCGTACACATACACATTTAGGTTAAGGTAGAACTAACGACTAAGCACCACTAAATCCCTAAATTCCCCCTAACGCGAGGCTAAATATTGTAATAATTTAGATGAAAATAAATAATTATTTTGTACTCCACATACTTTCCAGTTGCCTTCATTTCTTCCGTTATACCTGATGTTGCCCTCCCTCTTCTTCGCTTACCCAACATTTCCACCTCTATTATTCTGCAGCATTCTATTCCTAAAAATTATACCCTGAATCCACTTCTCCAAGTTTTCAAATTATGCTTAAAGATTAAAGAACTATATTTCACACGTACCTAAAGCTAAATATGCCATTAAATTTTAGGTATTAGCTATTAATTTTATTCCAAAGAGTAAAATTTTATGCGATATACTTAAATAAAGAAACGTTTTTAATTGCAATGAAAATTACGGCGGGATATAATAACAAAGGATTCTTTCCCACGCATTAATGACGATCTTCGAAAGTAAACAAATATGAATATATGCGCTGCCAAATTAAAATTTCTTTGTGTAGATGTCAAAAGTTTGAACCCGTATACCTCGTATCTTAGAAACGTGAGGCAACTCCGATAGGCATACTCAGGCATATCGTCAATATGTATCGACAGGAGATCCATACGAAAATATTCACTACAATTGCTTAGTTGCTTACTCACAGATTGTCATGGAAAGGACATACTTGCAAGTTTTTATGCGTCCGAAAATGAGGATTATTTTACTATAAACTATTGATTAAAATTATGCAAACTGCGAAAATTCATTTTTTGGCATTAGGAAACCAAATTTTATTCCCGCAGCAATCCTACTTATAGAAACACGGCTTTCGGGATTGTAAATTAAAAAGAGTACTTTTCGAAATGCGTAATTTAGAAAATGTTGCCATCAGTATATTGCTAAATTGGGTTTTGGAAAATTTAAATATTGGGGAATGTACACATTAAGAGAACCTGAAAATTTATTTTGATTAAAAATTACTATAACATATTGCAAGACAAATTATAATGGATTTTCAACGTCTTCTATTGGTTTAGTGATAAACCCTTGGTGGCACTAGTCCGTATTCACAAGAACATTTGATTAAAGATAAGAAGTACCACAAAGTGAAGTCCGAAACGATCAAACTTTCGCGTCGGCTATTTTCCCACGGAGTGCCCCAAGCATCGTCCGATATCGTCTCGCCAGAAAACAATACAAACGCAGCGCCATGACCGGCCCTAATTTGAACTATTCACACTCCAAACGGTCGGCGCTCGGAGGCGTCACGTGCTGCGACACCCATTGTGAAAGTTTACAGTTATTACTGGATCCGCGACTTTGTAAGCACCAGAGAAATAATTTTATGTCACCAGTTATTTTTCTCTCGAACGGATGCAAACGATGACTTCAAAAGAGAGCACGTTCCGCGGCGAACTGTGAGCCTGAAACAAAAAAAAACGGATTCCCGCAGGCCAATTCATCGCGGATGTTTCAAACGAGAGGAATATGCAAATTGGAACGTTGACGCAGAGCAAAACACAAAGCGCTCCACAGTAAGCGTCCCTTTCCGCACCTAGTTGGTCTTCTTAATATTCCCAACGGAAACGGTTCGCATCCACTTACGAAAACATAAGATCATTATGCACCATTTTGTGGTTGGTACGTCACAGCTATGAAATTGGAACAGAAGGTTATAGTTTGAAGACTGATGATATACTTTCATTCCTTATGGTGGGAAACAGAATAGCCTGGAGAGCATTTACAATCCAATCCTCGAGTTGATAATCCATTACATTGTTATTGATTGTACACACATATCAAATGACGTTCGTATTTCATAAGATGACATGAAGACAAAGAATTTAAAGGTGCATGCACAGAAGACAACATTTCGTTGCGCTTTTCCGAACTATTAACTTTTTTTCAAGGTGATTGAGAAGTGGTTCAGTGGGGGTAAAATGTGATCAATCCGCACACATGTTTTGGTTGAACATAACACCTTGGTGCACACAACACGTCCACTTATTGACAATCCACCAAGGCAAAAATTAATAGCTTTCTTTTTTCCAATATTGTAAAGAAGGATTTATTACAATTGGAGACCAAAAACGTACCAGAAAATCACTTTCAGCGTAAGTAATGTACGTACCTTCGAGATGACAAGGTGATGTCATTTTTCATATTTTTTGCCACCGCATCATTAACTGCCCGCCCGATGAATTCGAATTATCATCACTCAGTGCATGAGGTGTCTTAGGAGGTGCTATTTCTATGGCGTCCGGGGACCAGGCCCCTTTTCGGACCCCGATTGGTAGATGCGATACTGCCAGGAGATGTTGGATGGATTGCGTTTCGGCAACGGTTAACACATAGGTGAATGTGGATATGGGCTTTGGAGCAGCTCCAATCCGAAGAAAGATTGTACATTTCGGAGTTGGGCGAGATTCCATCTGCCGCTCTCTTCCGGCGTGGCGCCAACGATAGCAGTAGCGCACCATATTAAGGCTTCGCCTTGACGCGCGTCCTCATCTTTGTGCCTCCCCGGCGACATTCTCTGCAGTCTTCCATCCCGTGCTCACTCAAATGTCACATTCCCAGCCTTAATTCTCCTTATTCTTTACCTCACATTTCCGCTTACTTCCCCAGATAAATCCACCCTATAGGGGTCTTATACATCAATAACACGGGATCCCATGCGTTAACGTCTCCTTCTATCCTATCACCTTCGAGGATTCCTGCTACAAACGGTTTTACTCATCCAATCTAGATTTTCCTCGCAAAAGAAGAAGATCATCCCCGCGAAATTTTTCTTTCCAGCTTCGTTCCAGTTTCAATCGACAAGATGAATTTATTCAGACCACCGCTTCCATTTTTGTTTAACATTTTGCTTGGCTACTACGAAGGTCGGGGGCTAATACCGGAATTGTATCACCAAAAGATCATTCCCCTCTAGATGCGATCAGATATCAAACCTCTTTTCATCTCAATTTTGCGTTTCATTCCTTCTCCTTCAAACTATCAGACAACAATCTTTATAAATCTGAAGATTTAAGAAACACGTCATTGAACTCTTATTCCAGCGATACTTCCACGCATAAAACTAAATTTTTTCAATCGTGATTTTTAGAATACGCTCTAATGTCCAATTTATGGACATTCTCAAGCTTTTTTGGCATACGAGGTGTGTTAAAAAAATAATGAGAAATTTAAATTTTCGGACAAAAATATTTATTTATTCTTATACATTGATGTTGTCACCTTCAAAGAGTCCCCATTGGAGATTATGCACTTGTGCCAGCGCTTCTTCCAATCCCCGAAACACTTCTCAAACTCGATCTTTGAGAAAGCCTTTAGTTCTTTCAGCGATGCGCTTTTAATGCCATCTACGGCTGTAAAACGACGGCCCTTCAAGGTTCTCTTAATTTTTGGAAATAGTAAAAAGTCACACGGAGCCATATCTGGCGAATATGGAGGCTGGGGCATCGCTACAGTATTGTTTTTGGCCAAACATTCACGAACGAGCAATGAAGTGTGACCTGGTGCAGAAGCCATGAATTGTTTTTCCACAGATCCGGGCGTTTTTTTTCGGATTGCTTCCCGCAAACGGCGTTGAACTTGCAGGTAGTACTTCTTCTTATCTCGTTATGTTTTGAATACACCTCGTATTCAATACTGATATTCTTTGTTTTCAATCCAATGATGACACCTCAGGTAGACAATAGTTTTTTCATACAACTTGTAACAATCCACCTTTCAAAATAGCTAATACAAGTGATAATTCTTACATTTCAATATCACTATCAAATAATACGCCGCAGTGTCATAACATACCATTTCACTTCGCTTCAAGGAATTACTCAATAAACTTGTATATAAACTGAGTTACATGTTCAAATCACACATATGTTTTACTTGTATAAGTGAAAATTACATCGACAATCTTTCAGAGCCGATGGACTAAATAGGGTTCTCTTAGACTGAACCACATCAATAAGACTCCACCCGTTCTTCTTTATGCCACCGCATTGAATTTATATTTTTCTGTTCTTCTCGTTGCATTACATTAACTTGCCTGCAGACAATTAAACGGCTAACGCCTTATCGCATCAAGGAGAAAATTCAACCCAGATATGTAGCATGGCAGGGAGTTGATGACGGGGACGTTGAGTAGGGAAATTAAGAAAATACTCGTAAAAAACCTAATATGGATCGTCGGACTTTTGTATGGCGCGGAAACGTGGTCACTGAAGCAGGAGGATAGACGTAGATTGGAGGCTTTTGAAATGTGGGTGTGGAGAAGAATGGAGATGGTTAAATGGACCGAAAGGAAAACAAATGAGGAAGTACTGGAGATGGTGGGTGAGGAGAGGGGTTTGTTGAGAGAAATCCTATGGAGGCAGGAAAAATGGATGAAAGGCGTATTGAGCGGTAGTGGAATATTGAAGAAGGTAATAGAGGGGAGAATGTTGGGCGAACGAGGAAAGGGCAGGAACAGGATAGGGATGTTGGACGGGATGAAGAGAGGAAATAAGTACACAGAGATGAAGAGGGACCTGATGTAGATTAGGTTGCTGGATTGGGTTTTGTTTGGAGTTACAAAATGTTTATTTGATAGTTGTGTCCATCCAAAAACCTACCTTAACCAGTAGATTACCTAATAATAATGTAGCATGGCAACAGAATACCCAGGTGAGAGGAGGAAAACAAATCCGTGAAACTCAATTATAGGGGGAGTGCGATGTCTAACACGTTGAGCCGACTGATTTCTCCCCTCGGTTCACAGGTTTACTCCATTTCATTTAAAATACTATATTAGTTGTTTCTTGTATCATACTCTGTCCTTCTCCAAAACCCCTTACTTTCACCTTTTTATAGTTCTTAGCTAGCTTTTATCTCCAATATCATCACCTTCTAGCTTTTTCTTTCGCATCATCGTCTCTTCGGCCGACCAATTAAGAATTCATTTCCAGACACTAAGTAATTTCCGTTATATCTACTGCTGAGTTGCTCGTCAAATATTTTGACAAGAGTTCGTGCTTGTGATTGACATTCATTATGTCGAGGTGTAAAAAAAGTTGACTAAGCAAATATTTTCCCTTCATTTGACTGCTTGTATACAGCAAACTCTTACACTGCGTGCGATATTGACATTTTAAAGGGGTTATTTAATGCATTTGCCGTCTCTGCGTGGGTTTACAGAGAGGTTTCTGCAAGAGTCCCAAAAACATGGAAGTTCAGAAGAGATCGATTTTAACTATTCCCGTTTCACTTTTGTCGATTTAATTATTGCTATGAGAAGACGGTTTTACTCTTTCTAAACAGAGAGTTTTATCTATGCTATGGAAAATTTATGCAAAAGGTTACAACGGATTAGTACGTACGGATATACAAAATATTACACACAGAATTGACTGCAGATAGGAAAATATATAGTGCAAAAAAGAAGGCTAAGGGATAGAATGTGTAATTGAACTAAAAAAAACTCTTCACGAATGCAAGAAGACAACAATATTAGCGTCAAAATGCTCTGCTTGCGGAAATGAATCTTAGATGTACATGGCTTGCACAAAAAGTATCGGGAAAATTTGAGGAAAAATAGATTTATTTCAGATATTGCTAAAATGCCTCAAAATTCTTCAAAATACATCCCTTGATCGTTGACACACCTTTGCCTGCAAGGTTTGCGAGTTTTCCACGACCCGAAGGCTTCCTGGCAGGCGGATTCGGGAAGGTCCTTAAGGGGACTCGTGCAATCTTCTTTGACGGCACTTCGGGTCCCATGGTGGTTTCCTTTGAGGGAGGGTTTCACTTTTGGGAATAGGAAACAGTACTGGTGCCAACTCGAGACTGTAAGGGAGTTGGGAAATCGTCGCGACGCCGTTGCAGGTCTTCGCAACCAGACACACGACTCTGCTCTTGGTCGTCCGTCTAGACCTTCGGGACGAGTTTAGCGAAGATCTTTCGCATCGCCAAATTCTCAGTGATAATGGTGTTCACTGTCACCTTATCAATACCAATACGATCCGCGATCATGCGCTCACTTAACTGACAGTCTGAATTCAGCGCTTCACGCACACGACAGGAAAAAATTGTTACCGATACTTTTTATACGAACCTTGTAAACTAGTGAATACAATCATCTCCATGGTATTCAATATGAATTGAATGACATTGAAATTGGAATTTTAATTTTGAAAGATTTAAAATAATTAAATTCCAGCTGGTAATTTAATAGGACCGTATAATATTTATTTAGATGAATATAAGTTGGCATATTGTTATAAAATTATTAAATGGACACACTTAATTTCCTCTGCTAGTTTTGTCCCAAACTAAGGACTAAAAGTGAAGCTAATCGTAAGATTAACTCAGAACTAAATGTACACTATTTCAGTACTCTTATATAGGTAGTCCTATAATCTTCTTCTGAATAGATACCCTACAAAATACAAACAGGAGACATGAAAATCACATGTTAAAGCAGGCTCGAGCCATAGTTATAGCGTACAAACTTAATGGACTAAATTTAATTCAATTTTTATCCTAGATTAGTAAATGTCTACGGCAAAACATACGTACTTGCTGTCTTCAGATAATGTGTCTTCAGGTGTGATAGTCTTATCCAGCCTCCAAAAAATATTATGTGACAATTGCATACCCCAAATATTGGATAAAAATATACTTGGTGCCATTAAAAAAAATAACTCATCAAAATACATTTCGAACGATCTTAGCACCAACGCACAATGTCTTTCTCTAGTTCATTTAAACAAAATTATCTATGAAAAACTTGGAGCATATTAAACAATTTAATATTTTATGGTGCAGTTCATCCTCCTCTTGCTCAAATAATTTTGCATACATCATACTTATGAAGGAGGTCGATGGCAGAAGAGAAACATTTAGTTTTGCCTTCACACCGATAAAGACTGCCAGGATTATTATTACATATCCTGAGTTTACGAAATAAACATCATCTTACACATTACCATAACAACAGTAATCAACGCGAAGGTCGGTTTGGTAGGTGATGGTGGAGTTCACCTAGTACTAAGTCCGAAGGTAGGGGGGCCAGTTCTTTTCCATATGCCAGTTATGGTTTCTCAGGAATATCTGGTACCCGAAAAAGCACATAGCTTGGGTGGAGCTGCAGGTACCCAGAGAGGTTTTCCCGGGAATCGAACCCGGGCTCTCCGGTTAGTAGTCCAACGCTCTACCCCTGGACTACAGAGACCTACTGATAGGTTACATATCATTACATAAGAATTATCTTCTCGGCCATTTTGCCCATCCTCCTGTTAACTAAAATTGATACTGTGACGTGAAGTACGTCACAGTATCAATTTTACGCTACGTGACGTAATAATGACCCGATTTTGGCTGAAATTCTGCACTCACCCCCTTCCTCATGTGGTAATTTTAACTTTTGGATTAACTGACGAAATCGGCAGAGCTGCACATCACTTGACGCGTCCCGAAGTTGAACGTTGAGAATCAGATTTGAGTGACAGAGGCGGGAGAATCGGATTTAAGCGCCGGAAACTGGAGAACAAATGGTTCCCCCAGTTCCCACTCCCGTTCACAGACAGAACACACGCGCACCCAAGCAAAAGCATAGAGCTCCATCCCCCCAACTTCGCCTCCCCTCTGCCCTCTCCTCTCTCTCTCCGATCCGTTCGCTCTTACCTGCATCTTGGCCCGGTGTCGCCACGCCATCAACTGCTGCGACTGCGCCCGATATTTCTCCCTTAACTCCCGGATCTCCCGCCGCGCCTCCTCCAGGGACGACGAATTCCCTCCGCCGCCCTCGCCTTCACCGCTGCACTCCATCGCTGCACGCCAACTGCTCACGACGGGGAGAGAACGGGAAAGAAAGATCACGACTTGGTTCGAGAGGGTTGGTTAAAGGGAGGCCATATATGCCTGCGAGGCAGTCAGGGACGAGCGAGAGTTTCGCGCCTCACCGTTAAAAATCAAAGCGACGCCGATTTCGCGAAGAATAACCAAGCGTCGCCAATATATGTACTATTTTGGGATCGTGGAAGTCAGGTTTTCACAAATTCAGAACGGGATACAAATACCCTCGTGGAATCCACCATTACGGGAGCAGCTCTAGAAACCATAAAGCACACCATTATTGTTTCAGTTAACCATTGAAATAACTTGGTCATTATTAAAGCAGAATTTGTTGAATATAATAGTGAATTACGTTGGAGGAATGCGAATGTCTCAGTTTAGTGAACGCTCTCAGAGCGTTCTTGAAAAAGCATTTGACAGAATGAATCATAGAAAAATAAAGAAAGGCTATCAAAAAGTGAATCATATACTGTACATCAGCTGAATTTAAATAAATTACTTTGATGTCAGTCACACGTCCATATTATTTTCATTCATCATATTGAAATGCAATAAAATTCCTTAAATTACCAAGCAACGAGAAATAGCATTTTAAGGAAATAAATTTTACATACGTGCTACACAGTAGCATAAGTTGGGCATGATAGTTCAGAATTAGACGCATTACACAATGTTTTTAAAGAAATGTCCCAATTGTAAATATTCTAACACGATCCCACCCGCAATAGTTTTGAAACTGATAAAGCTAACAGTTTCAGGCTTAACTTTGTGAAATTCCTTCACGGTGAGGGTACAAAAGAAAAACTTTACACTTCCACACACTTTTAATACAATACAACCATGGTTTCGATGATGCGCAGCATCGAAACCATGGTCGCATTGTATTAAAATTGTATGGAAGTGTAAAGTTTTTCTTTTTTACCCTCACTGTTTTGAAACTGGTTAAAATTTTCCAGGACAGCGACAAGGGTCACTTGGGAGTCGTTTGCCAGAAGCAACATGCTGGCAGTATTATTCATTGAATTAAATGTTGTGTGGAAAACAAGTACACATATGTAACACTCCAATTTATGAGAAAGCTTTCTCCCTTCCTCTCCCATGAAAGTGCTTTTTTTAAAGATTTAATAAATTGAGGAACGAGGGTCTCATTCTAAAAGGGTTAGAAGTACAGCTAATGATGGCAGCGCGTCCCATGCGCTCCTAATTGGTGGGTTGCTCCGCACCGCTGTAATTCAATCGCCTCTTTGGCAGTTAATAAGGAAGATATTGGTGAGCGTTGAAGTCAGAGGGCATTAGTTCAACGATCTCAATTATAGTGAATAAGACTGCGACGTATACCGGGTAGGGCAGGTTCCACGCTGTCAAGTGTCGCATGCAAGTCTAGAGGACTAATTTAATACGAGCACTCAAAGCCGTTCATTTCTAAAGGTCCAGTTATTGCCCTTGATTTGGATCTATGAGTGAGTATGGAGGGATGCTTCGAGTGCAGAGTCCATTAATGGCTTGTCGACAAAATCTTGTGCCACAACAAGGAACGGAAACCTAATGACTCGTTCGTTTCTCTCGAAAAACTGATGGACTTGGAAATTGGGATAAAAATTTCAGAGGAAATTTGGTTTCCACATCAATTAGGCAGTGCGAATCATGGCTGATGAGCGGAGAGTTCTATCAAATTCTGCTTTGGATCTTCCGATAGCAGAGGACATTTTTAGTCCCTAACATAATTCACAAAATACCTTGTAAGGACAAAGATAAAAATCCATACAAACTATCACACAATGTTCAAATTGAACATTGGGTGATAGTTTGTATTAATTGTTAGAAAGTGTTCTACGAAGGTTCTACGTAGATCCTAATTGGAATTTGGGAAAAAGTAATCGACATAAATTTTTCCGGTTATGAAATTCTCTTTGCATACACCTCTTTTACTACAAAAATTCTTTCCCTTATGGTCTTACTAATTGGCATGATTATTTTCGTTCGAAATACTGACTAAATAACGCGAAGTACTCCAAACTGCTCTACTTTATGTAATCCAACAATAATGTTTGACTCAGTCTTCATACTCCTTGCGAATTCCTTTTCTCTTGTTTACTTATAATTTACTCTTATCTCAAAATTCTCAAACACCGCCTATAATTCTCATAACTGCAATGCCTTGATCACTACGTGTACCTATGCCTATCTAAAGCTTAGTTACTCAAGTAGCCTATCCGCAGATTGTTGCTCATATGGTCCTACGGCACCTGTTATCAGATTTCTATCAGCTCTGGAAAACAATTATTAATTCGGGCTTTAAAAATTTCCCTGAATTTAATTTCAACCACCAGCCTCCCACAAATCTCATTTATCTAGGTATTTAATAGCAATTTAAATGGTGATAAAGGCAACAGTTTTACTCTTGCGATCACAAACCATCAAGATTCTCCATCCGTTACAGATTCTATAGGTATAACCTCCATTAACTGTTTCCACTATCGAACGGTTTACAGAGGTACATGGACTCTTTGTATCGTTGTGTTCATGTGTGTTCACAATGAAACTAACTTGATATTCTCTACAATATTACTGGGCATCGGTTAAAAAATAAAATTCTGGAAACTACTAAGTTTTTTTTACAATAAAAATATACTAGAACTAAATTGTTACTGAAGTAATTTATAGGAAACATATCAGTTCTGGTGAAAGAGCTTAGAAGTGCAAATCGCCACCTATAAATATCATAGTTTTTGTTCCTTGCTGAATAAATGTCTGGGAAAAGGATTTCCGTGTTTGCGATGTTGAGGGCCACTTCTACCACCCGCGAACTATCTCTACCGTTCCATATAAAAGAAACAAACCGCCGCAAAAAAGTGATCCGACTCCGATTATAAAGCGACCATTAAAAAAAATGAGAAAACAAAGAAATCCCTTTAGAGAGGGATGCTGGTTCGCGGAGAGATCCCTTAGATCCAGGAATGAATTGGAGGCATTAGGGAGCGAACGGGCGGACCGTAGGGAAAGCACCGCGAAAATACTGCACCCTATTATTCCCTCACCGTTTGGTTCGTTCTCCCTTCCGTGGAAACCAATCGATGTTTGCACGTATGAATCCACGCGAACAGAAGGAGGGGATAGTGGACAGTGAGGGACGGAATGAAAGACACAAAGAGAAGTCGGGGAGCGAGAGAGCGAGCGATACGACGGCGAACGATTAGCTTGGCTGCCCAGGAATTCCAGGCAGCGAGTACTTGTGTGGCGTATTGGCTTGTTTCGAGCGAGCCGGGGAGGGAGGCCATTTTAAGCGGAGACAAATTGCGGCTTGCTCTTCCCCTCTAATGCTTCATTCCAGGACACCGCCAAGGGGAAGTAATGAAGAGAAATTGCAGTTTGAATCGAACAACTTGTCAACATGGGCATTACATCCACAGTACCTTGTCAGCGACAACTGTTGAAGCTTGAACAGGTTGGCATTTCTTTAGCGAAAAAAAAACTACCTCCCGATGTGAATGCTTGTTTCATATAGGATAGTGGCCATTGTGTTCATAATTAAACTTTCTTCTTTTGATTCTATTGCTACAATTACGCGATTTTTCTAAAATCAATTCTCCTCCTGCCCTTTTAGCTCGGATTACATGCCAACACCGTTATAAAACGTACAGAAACTTACGTGCCTCGAAATCTGCAATAAAAATTATTTAATTGGATAAATAGTTTTTATCCATTTCTTTGAAATGAATCATGAAGTGGAATACTACCGACTTGTAGGAAGATAAGCTTAAACTTAACTATTGAATTACCTGTATCGAAACTTGCGGTGTCAATCACCGACTTGCTCTGAATGAAGTTGGAGAACTCGTCTTTCATTACTCTCGCAAATGAAACCTTAACTCTATCATTCGCCATGGTGCACAGCTACTCAAACCTCAAACTTGCCCTACCGCCACAAGAACGGAAAACTGCGCCCACATCAATTGTTCCGAGAACTCAGATGATTGGCGCTTCCGGAACAAATCACTAACTTGCCCTAAAGTTTCCTCTGGAAGCGTCTCAGAAATACCACAAGAGAGGTAGGAGCAGTCATTTGCAACTACCCAGACCAAATGCTAACAGATGAAAAGTCATTACGCTGTCAAAAGCTCCGCTATTGCAATGACAACCCTTAATTTTCAGAAATGTTACAGGATTTGGCTAAATTTTAATTCAGCATTTGAATGGAGTTTAACAAATAAGAAAATGTACTTTTTCTATTCTTTGATCTATTGCATAGTTTCAGAGCTACTAGTGGCAAAAAATAAAAGCATATACTCCTATTTACTCAAGGGGATGAAAACTACACCTTAATTGCCTTTCATTTTTCTCCACCCGCGCTTCACTGATTCAAGTGTCCAGTCTAGCGCAAAAGACTACTTGTTCCTTCTCAGCCAAGACGAAGATACCACCCGGGAAGATCTCCGATGACCCAATAGATCGACAAGGAATATAGTATCCGTAAAAGAAACGAATAACATCACCTTAAGCCCCTGGGGCAGGAACTTTTAGATATCTTTTCGTTTCCGTTTTATGGGAGACAGAGATATTATAAAAATCGAAATCATCATTGCCATTCTTCTGTCGAATCCGTGAATGAACCTGAAATTCCGTACAAAAGAAAGTGGAATTGTCCTTAGATCGTCGTCCTAATCAGCTTCGATCGTGCCGTGGGAATGCCTCTATCTAATCTCTAACTATAGATTTCGTACTCTAAGAATTACTTCCTACAAACAATTAAGCAAAATGAAGAAATAGACATTTTATGAATAGAATGGTTTGAGGCGCCACTTTGAGGAAGCGATTCATATGGGAAAAGAAACAGTTATTCCATATTTATTTTATTAAACACGACCTAGGCTCTGGGTAGGACCTGATGATGACTTTGTAAGTCGAAACTTATGTCGTGTTTAATAAAATATATGTGGAATAACTAAGTATGTCTTTTCCGATAGAAATTTTATAATTTTGTTCCAATGACACAATTTATATTAAATAAGTCATTGCGTAATACAATTAAGCACTTTAATAAAAAAACAAAAAATCAAATAATATACGTACCTATTAGGAATCCCATTAATGTGGTGGAGAAAAAAGTATTCGAGTTTAGTGGGAAACAGGAAAAACACGTAGAAGGCAGAAAAATATGGATATTATTTAAAATTCAACTTAGAGGATTAAAGCGAGAAATATTTCTTTCATGAATTGGGACATAATCTTTGAAACCCCCTTTAGGATTACTGGTAATCCTCGAGAGGAGCTCGAGAAGCCTTTGATAAACTATCTAATAATACTTTATTTCTTAAACATTCAAAACTACCACATAATGCATATTTGCCCTCAAGCTTAAGGGTCGATACCTTCCTCGTTGAGCACCATCTCTCGCTCAATGGGGACGGGGCCTTTTAGGCAGCGCGGAAGAGTGAAAGGGATTGGATTGGAGATAGAGAAGACAGAGGGGGCGGGGAGATAGGTGAAGGGACGAGAGACGGGAGCGTGGGAGGAGGGCAGCGAGGGGTGGTAGAGGGCAAGGAGTTGCCCCAGATTCGCCCGGGGGGACGTGCGTCTCCAATTAGGAGGTCGCACTTAGCATCCCACCGACGGCGACCACAGAGAGGAAAGGAGATAAAAGACGGGATAGAGAGGGAGGCCTTGGCGGAGTGGAGGAGATGGGGGAAGAGAAATTTTCGACCTATGCTTTTCCACCCACAAACTCCTCTCGCGTCTTCAACCCGCCCGCTTCGGTCACATACTACACACCACTCCCGTGCCCCACGCTGTCCTCCTCCTCAGTGCAATTGCTGCATTCCATTTTCGATGCCCCTGCCTTCACAGAGGTCTCGGGGTTTTCCTTATTTTTCAACATCCTATTACGGATCGATTTTGCGGACGTACCGAGCTTGTTTGCGTCGCGATGGGCCAACGTAATCGGCGCGGAAGGAACACGGGAAGCGAAGGACGGCGCAGCAAATGGAGGTGCGTTAATACTGATGCAACACCCTGGATCCGTCAATGGTGAGAACTTCTTTACCGCGTTAAAAGAGTCTCTTAACCTTCCTCATTATCGATTAAAGTCTCTCAGCACAATGGCAATTGCTTTGCCTGTTGGTTCTGTGTTTTACATTTTCAACTATAAGTTTAATGAAATTTAAAACTTTCCAGAGGAAACATAAAATGCGTTTCTTCTTCAAATTTCCACTGGTTCCATGAGATGGTTATACATATATATATATATATATATATATATATATTCATATAAAAATAAATATATATATGTATATATAGTATATAGTATATATATAACTCAGTCATATCTTATGTTCCGAAGAAGACGGAGTTCGAGTCCGTAGAAATTATCAAGATATTATTGTAAGTGTTCTTTTTATGTGTTCTCGTGCTATGTGTTGCTGTCTAAGTTATTAAGTTAAATATATATATATATATATATATATATATATATATATATATATATATATATATATATATACACATATTCAAACTCGAAAATCCCGCCATACGGCGAACAAATATTATTTTACGCACATATAAATAGACATATAAGGAAAGGGGATATGAAAACACATAAAAGACCAACACAGGAAAGGTGGGGAAATATATATATATATATATATATATATATATATGTAACTTAGACCTTAGACAGCAACACAATATGAGAACACATAAAAGGAACACTCACACGATATTTCTTGATAATTTCGATGGAATTATGCTCCGTATTCCTCGGAGGATTAGTTAAGACGCAGTCCTAACTAATCTTCCGAGGAAGACGGAGCACAATTCCGTCGATATTATCAAGAAATAACGTGTGAGTGTTCCTTTCGTGTGTTCTCATACAGTATTGTGTGTTGCTGTCTAAGTTTTTTATTTAACACTTCCGTGTTACTTCGAAGAAATCATATGTATATATAAAACCATAAACACAGTAATCAACCCGAAGGTCGGTTTAGTAGGTGATGGTAGAGCCCACCCATGTACCAAGCCCGACGGCGTGCGAATATTCACACATCAGGGTAAGGGTTCCAGTTATTTTCCCTGTGCCGGTTATGGTTTCCCAGGAAGATCTGGTACCCGAAAAATCAACTAGCTTGGGTGAAGCTGCAGGTGCCCAGAGTGCCTTGCCCGGGAATCGAACCCGGGACCTTCCGGCTCTACTCACTGGACCACCGCGACCCACTTATATACTATATACATACATATATTAAAAAAAATTGAAAGGAAGACAAATAGGGAAGTACTTGAGATGGTGGGTGAGGAGAGGGGTTTGTTGAGAGAAATCCTATGGAGGCAGGAAAAATGGATGAAAGGCGTATTGAGCGGTAGCGGAATGTTGAAGAGAGTAATAGAGGGGAGAATGTTGGGCAAGCGAGGAAAGGGTAGGAACAGGATAGGGATGTTGGATGGGATGAAGGGTGGAAAGAAGTACACAGAGATGAAGAGGGACCTGATGTAGTTTAGGTTGCTGGATTGGGTTTTGTTTGGAGTTACAAAATATTTGTTTGATAGTTGTGTCCATCCAAAAACCTACCCTAACCGGTAGATTACCTAATAATAATTTAAAATTATTAGGTAATCTACCGATTAAGGTAGGTTTTCGGATGGACGTAACTATCAAATAAATATTTTGCGATTCTTAAGAAAACCTACTCTACATCAGGTCCCTCTTCACCTCTGTTATACTATATATTCATATCACTCACACACACACACATATATTTTTATATATGTGTGTGTGTATCAACTTAAACATCGACTATTGATCGTGACTATTAATTATGACATAAAATGATGCACTTCTCAGTTAAAATTTAAAGCGATCTGTTAATTATTAGCTGCCTAAGAATCATTGTACATTTTTTGTAGTTAAATGCATGCTAAGGGTATACGATATGTTTTAGGACTAACTTCCGATATAGTAACACAATATAATTTGGCAATTTATTTCTACAAGCAATGACTTCGATAAAATGTTAATTATTCAAAACCACTTTCGGGTTGACTAACAACTGTGGTTAGTTAGTTGAAACATTGAGTATTGCTTTCTTTTCAGAAATTAATAAGTCCCTTCCTAAGCCCTTCCTTAATAACGCCAAGTCAAGATTTATAAAATGCCTTCATTGATATTTTATATGCCGTTTTTCATCAATAATATCACTATAAACTAGTATTATAACCATAGTTGTGTAAATTTTAGTGAGTAGAACTCTAAAATAACTCGATAATTTTATCTTCGTATTGCCAATAAAAAGAGTATTAGGGTCTCTTGATCTTCAAGCAGACATGCCCGAAACAGCTTAATGCAGGAAAACTACAGGAGGGCAAAGTTCTCAGGACGGGACAATATATAGTATATGAATTTTGAAATACGTTACCACCATACACAAGTGCACTTAATTGTGCAGGGATTGAAGTTAAAACCTATTCTTTCTCGACTCATGAACAAAAAAATAACACTTTTTAGCATTTCATCAAGCTCATATAGTATACCATGCCAGTCTGAGAGGAGAGTTTCTCGTCACATGATGGCAGTACATTTGACGAGTTTATGAATTTTATTCGCTATATTACGTATTAAGAAATGCACATAATTAAAGAAACTCATCCAGCCTATTCGTCACATGAGGTGTTTTAAATATTTTATTTTTTTTCATCAGATTTTACGAAATATACCATAAAGTATTGTTTCGTACGTTCATAAAGAAGTATTGATGCCCTATTATTCTAAATGCCCTCAGCCGTTTGCAATTTTATGGGTCTACTTAAATTGGTACGATTCGCTTTAACATAAAAGTACATGACTACACTTTGGAGTTGCGTAACCTTACTACTCCAGTATTTTTAATCAAATTACAGCACTTAATTTTAAATAGTTTGCTTTTAAATATGTACAGAATCTATCACTGAAATTTGAAGAAAAAAGATTTTAGTAACATATTCTTTCCAAGGAGACGTGGTAGTCAAAGGGTAGAGGGTTGGATAAACTAATAGGGCAGCAGAATTACTACTTACACGTGGAGTTTACCGATATGGATCCAACTATCCAAAAAGAACAAATCTGCAAATTGAAATCGGACCTCAGTTCTCCCTTCACTCTTCTAATCAAGTTAAAAGTATTTCCTTGCTTGCTAAAAATGGTTCTGTTGGCTAGAGGAGCTAAAAACCTATGCGATGTGGTTAGGAGGTTCTTCAACAGAATGTCCCAGCCAATTCGCCAACAACTCCAGGCTAACATTTAGTTGATGCCTGTAGAAAATCCCAGCTTAATCCAAACTGTGTGAATATCTGGAAACCAAAACTTGTACACTGGAAAAGTGTGAATTGAATTAACAATGAGGAGTAATATAAGATGAACTCTACCCCAACCGATGAAACTGGCCCTCGAGGGTATGGATTTTGTTAAAAATGAAAACTATGTAAAACATACAAGCGAAAAATGGGAAGTTAGATACATTAATGTATTTTCCTTTTTAATTTCAAACTTTTAGTGATAAAAATGCAATTCGAAAACAATAATTAAAGTGTACCTAAGTCTCCTTTCTTGTTGAATAAACTGCCTCCATAAATTTTGGAATTCGGCAGGTAACCATTCAAACCTAGAACGCTACGGATATTAGTGATTCAGAAAGAGAATTTTCAAGCAAAACAACAAATATGGAAATCTAGCAATGATATTCCAAGAGTTTTCCTCCTTATCCAGCTTCCCCTGGGAATCCATCACTTTGTTTGAATGACCAATAGATTTGAAAGAGAGATTCGGAAGTCTCCACAAGTTCTTGGGGAGCGGAAATATCAAAAGCCCCGTTGGCTGTGGGAACCCAAGTTTATCCAAACTGACCTTGGTAAATGTCATTTGAACTCAAAATATTTGCGATTCGGACACCCACCCTCATCCTCCGGTCTCCGAGCAACCACAGGGTGGGCGGGCTCTTCCTACGGTCCACTATCAGACAAGGGGTGGGAAGCGGATGGACTGTAAACGATGGGGGACTCAAACGAGGCAAACAGAAAACAGTGAGAGGGAGAGAGACAGATTCCATGTGGAAGCGAGGGAGGAGGGGGAAGGGCGTTGCAGTTCGTCCGTTCAGGATCTGTGACTCCTAAATTGGGATGTACGCCACCCAAGAGGAAGCGAGATGAGCTTTTTTTTAGAAGCTAGGCACTCGTACTGAGTACTAGCGAAAGATAGTTGAGGAACAGGCGACTGAGTGGTGTTACTCAATTTAAAACTACTTTAATTCGTTAGTCATCAAACGAAAATCAAATATTATTACAATAATGGAGACTTACACCAATATAAAATTTGTAATTATACTATACATTTTTTTATTTTAAACCAATAGTAGTGCCATAAAATTGCTAGAATTTAATGAAGAGATAGGCTTTTGGAAGAGGTGAGAGAGAAATATATTTTTGAAAAACAAGAGAAAGGGCACTACGGTTGAGGTTATGAAGCACTTCCTAGACTATATAACCCAGCCACTCCTTCTCTTCCGACTGTTTTACGGATTCCGCGTCACATGTGGACGGGGAGAAAGAGAGGTGGCAGACAGAATTTTCTGGGACAGAGAGATTTTTCTTTCCTCAGTGGTGGAGGTGTTTCTTTTCCATTCACCCATCTTTCTTTTTTCAATTAACTTTCCTACGCGCAGCGGCCGAGGTGAAATAAGGATACGATGTTCGTATTTTTGTAAGGAATACGTTAGCAGGGTTGGGAAGAATGCGCCGGAAGAAAGGTGTATGTCGGGGTGAATCAACGTACGTATACGGTAGAAAGAAATGCATTGAAAGGGATGCGGTCTTCTCACAATTGAATTCTCGGTCATGTGACTCATTGATGAAAGTTTGCATCAAAGTCTGGATTGAAAGTTGCATCAAAAGAAAAACTTTTCGTTAGCTATATATACATGAGCTGCATTAAAATTCATTGTTTTCATAGTTTTTTTTACGTGAATGTGGGGCAGAGTGGCCAGAGAGAAGGATATGTTCTAAACAACTTGCGCCACGGTCCATTCCATTCCGAATTCAATGTAGAAAATTTTCACATCCTTTCAATCCTTCTTTTGTAAAGTCATGAGAGATGAGAATGATGGAATACTTATATTTGCAGAATGTTAATGATGGATGATTTCGATAAACATCACCTTCTCCCAAACTTCTTCGGAAATTATTCTGAAGTTTTTTTTCTTAATGTCTTCTCGAAGTCATCTATCTGGAATTGAGCCTCCGAACTTCCCATTCGTTGGATACAGCCGGGACTATTCAAGAGGAAAGATCGATTCGTCACAGCGGCGTTTGCTTCCTTATGAACTTGCTTACGCTTCACTCGTCACATGTCTACCTCTCCAACAGATTCTGCGAGCTACTAAATAAGTATGTAGCAGGGTAAAAGTATGTGATACGGAAAGAATGTTTATTAATTCTCCTTCCATGATGTTGAATAATATCGATGATTACAATCATTTCTTTCTTGATAAGTACATGTATTCTGAAGAGTTTATATATTTTTTTTGCTATGCCAACAACTATTCACTCGCGGGAATTTCTTAATGAGAAGGCCATTCTTTATTCTATCATTATTTCTATTGCATCATTAGGATATTATTTGGTAGCCTACCATTTGATGATGGTTTAAAATGGGCACAGGTTGTACGGAAAATTATGACGGTTGGAAGAAGTAGGAATATTAAATTTCTAGCCATCAGGAAACTTTGTCACACCAAATTATTTTTGCATTAGTACCTTTGAGACGATTTCCTGTTTCACGGACCATAACTCAGATCGGTCCGGAGACATATTAAAACACCAATCTTTAAATGTCGGGAAGCTTCATCCGTTTGGGCAACAAGGAAATATTGAACAGTAGGAGAATAACGCCTAAGGGGCTATGTCAGGATGCTGTTATTATTAGAGAGAGTAGGATAGATCGCGCCGGCTTGTAATCATTAATGGTGGAAACCGAAGTCTATCTAGATAAAGTACGTGGAATTTCATTACATTTCTAAGTTTTCGTGTTCACAAACAGCTGTTTCGCATCATCGCAGCCGAAAATAATATTTGTTAGCTGAACTTTTCCTTCTAGCCGTAGGGAAACGCTTCCTAACTCCCTACAAAAGTATTACATGAACCAGAGGCATTCGAGAAAATAGGTCATGATGTGCGAAGTCATGGGATTATTACCACGGTGAGAAAATAAGGTGAAATATATGGACATAGGGGAACAATACTTAGGAAAATTAAAATCAGAATGATTGGCAAGTAATTTGCCCCGATTCATAAGAGCTTGGAAAAAACCAAAGCGCTACTGTATTTTGTGACAGCAGTGACATTATTGAGCAAATGCCATTGCTTCTCCACTTCCTAAACCCAAACTGATCATCCCATAAGTAATCATTTGCCCTACTCTTTATCCTTTTGTTGATGATCCTAAGAACAACTTTAGCTGCGTGGTAAATCGAACTTACTGTTATGGAAAAATATAATATCAAACAATACATCTTTTTCCTCTCATACAATTCGTTACCGCAACGGATTGAAAAAATATGAGTTAAAATAAGATGATGCAGAGCAGAATAAACGCAAACCTTTTAAATTGTACTCAGCTAAGATGTTGGCCAAATCATTTATTTTCATTTAATGCTATTTGTTTTACGTTATAGTTGCTGTTCTGTCATTTTACAAGTTGACCCGCAAGTACTATTAAAACAAATGACGAATTCTGCGAGTAATGAGTATGTTTATGGGGGGCAAAAAAAATTATTTCAAAATAATCGCAACGTTGTCCAGACTAACTACATCCCATAAGATTTAAAAACCACATCTTCTCTGTTGGTCAACTCTGACGTAACGGTGCGTAAGATAAACTGTTCAAGTGAATTCCCTGAGTTTCGTTCCTGAGTAAAGAGGTGGAAGATGAAACCAAACTTGCGAGAAAGGTTAAAGAGAGGAAGAAAGAGAGCGTGAAATAGGAAATCGTGCTGGGAAAGAGAATTGATGGTAATAGCTTTGGGAATCGGAATGTGGCAGAGTTGTGAATAGGGTAACGGGTGGAGGGACGTGGGATCGGGACAATATCTTGGAGGTAGGGTGGGGTAGAGAGAAGGACACTTTCCCCGAATAATTTTAGATTTGCCAATTTTACTAATTTGATTTCTCCCTTTTTGCTCGTCGATAAAAATGATAAATATTTTATCATCGTCCGGTAGAGAGAAATGGGATAAAGGAAAAGGAGAGAGGTAGAAAGACAGGCAACAAACATGAGGTGCGACAATGAAAACGGAAGCAAAAAGCGCGCTATGGCAGATTCGGACGTGAAGCGAAGCGTGTGCACTCAATAAGCTCTCATTGGCCGTAGCCTCGTAGATGAAGAAACCGTCGTTCCCTCCCCGACATTTTCTTTCCATCTTCCCATTGCAAGATAATGTCTTAAGTGGTGTTTAATTTCTTTCGATGCCAAGTGGTACGGACCACAGGATTTTAGTTTTCCAGGGTTTTCTTTTCTCTTCGAGCCATCCATTTCGTGCGAGTGGACTCCTGCTCGCTGTGTCCACTGTAAAAAATGGGTGGAAAGAAAGGGCTCTCTCCACTCTCCAAACAGCAGCAAAAACCTCAAATATTTGCCACACAAGTGTATTCGGGGATCCATAGACTGAAATCATCTGTGACGTTGGAGGACAATATTGTCCCATCCTCAGACGTTACCCTGGCGGTTTCCTTTGAATCCTTAAGGGATGCCCACGGAAAGGATAAATAACTGATACTGACATACATGGATGGGAGCCTTCGAGATATTAACCGAAAAATGAATAACCCGATAAACTATAATTCTTAATGCTTTTAAAATACCGGACCACCCCAAAAAAAGTTCGACTTTCGAGGAAAAATATTTGAAACTGATGTGTAGAAATTTAATGAACATATTTTTTAGCGATACTGCTGTGCGGATAGTAGTCTAAACTTTTATTTAAGGGTTTTATTCCAGTGAAATGAATGTCCAAATATTTGAAATGAAATCTTTGAATGCGAGAGATTCAATAGGGCTCCAGTAAAAAGAGTGTCAAGCCGTTACGAACATAATGTTTGTTCAAGAGATGAAGCTGCGAAATTATTCCAATAATACTCGTGCATTTTGTGGAAAATTAAAATAATCATCGGCTTTCACAATTATGAAGAATATCTGGCGGTCTTCACACAGCGGTATCATTTTCTGACCGTGCTATATAAAACTACAATTTTTTAAAGGTCGCCGAAAAATATCTAGTTTTCCTGCTCGAGTTTACAGGGAGAGAGTGATAGCAAAAGCTGAATGGAAATTTTGGTGCATTTCTTTGATCTTTAGCCATTTGATCGAAGTTCGGGGACGATTTCAAAATTTAGCATTCCGTGGCACAAGGATCAATATTTTGTTGCTTCATCTACGTTTCTTTCTTTTGGAGAAGGGATTATCTCACCGCTGACAACAAATGTAAACTTAGCTTTGCTTTTATTTTTTTCTATCGATACAAATTTTTATCCTATATTTAAATTCCATAAGTGGGAACCTTTAAATAGCTACAGAAAACACAAACTAATGTGTCTCCCAGTGTAAGCTTAGATTAAGGTTACTCTCATTCGCATGCTCGTTTTTGCTGGCCTCGGTGGCGCGTACGGGTAAAGTCATCACTTGCTACACTGGAGGTCCCGAGCATGGTTTCGACGAAAAGAACTTTCTTTAGCGTGTGGTTTTTATCCTTCTGAGTGAAGGATGTCTTTTGCTGCGTTGCTTTGAGCCAGTGTGGTTTGTCGCACGTTTCTCATTTTGAGAAATTAAGATTTCGCAATAAAAAATTATTCTTAAATTTCTTATATGAAGAATTTTTTCATCGTCTCAGGAAGCCCCTTTGGATTACACCCTTAGCCACATCATTGAAGCAAACTTCCGCTCACTCAAATCTTAAGGAGAAGAAAAAATCAATTGAAAGCATTACTACGCCGTTTATCGGAATTCTATCTATTAAAATATATGCCATTAAGGGCAAAATATGTTAAATTAATATATTCATATTGTTGATGAAGAAAATGAGGAAGTACTGGAGATGGTGGTTGAGGAGAGGGGTTTGTTGAGAGAAATCCTATGGAGGCAGGAAAAATGGATGAAAGGCGTATTGAGCGGTAGTGGAATGCTGAAGAAGGTAATAGAGGGGAGAATGTTGGGCAAGCGAGGAGAGGGTAGGAACAGGATAGGGATGTTGGATGGGATGAAGGGAGGAAGGAAATACACAGAGATGAAGAGGGACCTGATGTAGTTTAGGTTACTGGATTGGGTTTTGTTTGGAGTTACAAAATATTTATTTATTTGATAGTTGTGTCCATCCAAAAACCTACCTTAACCGGTAGATTACCTAATAAAAAAAAATTGATGAAGATTTTAGAAATAAATTTAAATACCACCTTCTGAGAGAACAACCGTATTTGGATAAAATATTAGAGAACATCAATGAACCCACCATGTTAAACTGATAATCCCTAGTCAACTAGTGTTGTAGGTTAACCATGCATCGCGTCTTACCATTTTCCGAGCGCTTCAATCGCGGAGAGCTCTTCTTCGTGTCATACGGCTGGCAGAGGAGTCGATGACCCACTCCGTATTTCTCCTCCTAAGTGGTTTTCCAAGTAGTCAATCTAAAATTATTCACGCTCCGGGCACGAATAAGCGTTTCATGTTTTCGTCATCACCTGAGGGTTTAGCTTGGTTGTTAGAACACTCATTGGCTTCCTCTAAGTCGTTGCTTTAAATCTGCCTTTAGTGCTGACAGCTCTGACGCAGCTGCCTATGTCGCATCCTTAAGTGCGACGTGGCCAAGTTAAGTGCGACTGTTAAGTTCGGAGATTAAATACGGCACCTTGCTTAAACATTTCATTAGGGAGAATCAAAAGACTAGAGAGAATGGAAAAAGAGTGGTGTCCTAGGTAATTCAGCGTGCTGTGAGAAAAAAATTAAATAAATGTCTTCCGCCTCCCGAGATTTTCGGCGGCAATTGTACAGCAGCAGGATACCAGGAAACGACGAGGTTAATGAGGTGTAAGAGAGCAATATACCAGTCCTTCACGGACGCTTTCCTTATCGGTTTATCACTTCCCCTTCCACTTGGACGTATTAGGACGTAATCCAGGAACTTAATGCGGAAACGCAAGTATTTCTGGGGAAGAGCAAAGGGAGAGTGGAGTATCCCGACGTCTGTCAGACGTTTTTCCCTCTTCACCACATGTATATGACGTTATGGGACCGAACAAATGATTGAGAGCAATTTTGACCAGCACGCACGTCTCTCTTGGCACTGTCATGCAATTTCAACATTTTTCTATCTCCTACGATTTCTCGGATTTGCTTCACACATACTTCTGCTTTGGCCTGCCTTAAGACTGCCGAACGATGCATAGGGATAAATTAGAAAATGAATGTCTAAAAGAAAAAAAAATTTTCCTCATCCTAATCCAGGAAATATTGTATCATTGCTTTTTTTAGAATCATGTTACCAAATTTTTACCGCTAGTACAGATAAGGAGACTCGTTTCTGTCACGAATTTTGTTGGTTTAACATGATGTCAGCTACATGGGAGGATGATGAAGACATTAATTCGAATTTCCAATATGTAAATGTATTATTTTGGATAATGTGTGTACATGGAAGCAATAAGTTACACCAGTTTATTATGAAATCTCTTAGTGCGATCACGATATCCGTTTTCCCGGTATCCCTCCCTTTCCAGAATGTCTCTTTCTTCAAATTACTAGTACTTCCGTAACACCTAGAAACAAAGACAATATATTTAACCAATAACCATTGCACACTGACATAAACTAGGCTTCAATGAGTAGAAAATTGATGCGGAGGAAAAGCGCCCTCGACTTCTTTCTTTAGATCCTCTTTATACACACGCATAACAATCTATAACGTCGAATTTGTTCCACTACCGTACATATTAGTGCAACAGATGTGCTTCCACCAGTCAAGGACGAATAGTGGCCTTAAACAAGTCCCGCGTCCAGGGCATCATTTAATTAATTATCGAAGAATACCTGTTGACCTAAAATATGGCCATTGCCATGGAATTTCATACGCATAAAACGATATTGTTTCTGGTTGAGAAGGTGTCGATATTCGAAATTTTGCACAATATATCGCCTTTCCACTTGAAAAAGCGTCATTTAATACATATTATGGAGAAAACCAGGTGTAACTGACACGATTCAATGGGCATAATTAGTAGCTTATATATGAAGCACTCGACAACAGTTTGCGGAAATCAAAAACTATTCTTAACCTCACCGTCGGGATCTGAGAAATAGGATATTAGGTTGATTTACGATAGCGATTGACCAGAAATTCCTTAGACTGGATAAAGAAAGTGCTGTATTTAACGAATTCAATGAACACGCTAAGAACCAAGACGCAAAGGAGCTGAGATACAGATAATCATGAACAAAATTCCCTCATAATATTATTCGACTAGGTAACATAAGATGCTTTTACGTAGTAAAAATGCATTATTCGCGCCCAATAAAAGAGCGTTATGAATAGACTATATATGATGATTAAAGAAATTAAGATGATGATATAATCGATTAAGAGGAAAGAATAACCCGCGGTTTCCTATAAATCATACCGGGTTTTCCTACGTATTAGCAGACCTTTCATGAATTAAAGATTAATTCATTTATTTTAACGGTGTGGCATACTGGATTATAGAAATAATGAATAGCAGAAGCTTGATATCCTCGTTTATCAGTGTTAGCGTTCAAATATATTCTCCAAACTAAATTAATTCCGTAAAAAACCTTCTCATCCACTCTTGAAAGGTGCATAGCAGTCAAGACGAATGATAAATGGCTACAGAGGGATGTGACGTGTGAGAATAAGGATGGAATTTAACAAATCCGCGACCAAATTTGGACATTCCAGCCATTAGAATTTTGTTGGTCACGAGGCACTTTTATATGGGAACATTAAAAAATGTCACCATAAATTAACTAGCTTTAATCAGGAGTTAAATTATAAATTAAATCGCTTTACGCAGGAGTTTAAAAAGTTCCAAATAGTATAAGCAGGCACTCTTTCTGAAGGTATATGTTGATTTCCAACTCTTCCCCTATCTTCCCTCTCATTCCTATTTCGACGAGGCTTCTAAAAAATATTCCGAGAATACTTGGACGAGTCCGGCACGAAAATGATGATACAGGAAAAGAGAAGAACTAGGGCTAAAGAAGGAAGATGGGAGAAAGGGACAGGGAAGACAGGCTTAGAGAAGGAGGGGGGGGGATTGAGAGCTCAAACAAGCGTGCGTGGGAGAGAGAGTGCAGAGAGGCTGCGCCGAGTATTAAGGGAGCGTAATTTGAACACTGCTAAATAATTCAATGAAAGCTTCTGTTTCTACGCAAGGGAAGAGTGGGTGGTGCAGGTAACGTTGATGTGGTATCATAAGAGGGAGTGAGTGAAGGAAGATTAGAAAAGCGACCAGGGAAAACATGGTCATGTGATGAAGTCAGACATTTTATATCCTAGCGCTGCTGAGGGTTTTCCGCGGAAACGCGGTTCACTAATCCGTGATGGTACCACGGAAAGCACCTTCAATTTTTGTATTTTTTTGTGAAATTAGAATTCAATATTTCAAAGCGTTCTGGTTACATCATTTTATTCGAGAGACAAATGAAAATGTCTTAAAGTTGACATGATGCAGCATTATTCCTCCGAGCGGCTTTAATTTGAAATCGACCTCATTTAGCTTTTAAATTAACTCGCTCGGTAATCAAATCTCAAAAAGGTACTCATTTCGTACAACATGAAGGGTTCAAGTTGACCCCTTGGAATTAAACGGTGTTGGTGTCTGAAAATTAACTGCATTAATGACACACTTCAAAAATTACAGTTTCATAGATTTATAATATTTTCTTATTGAAGGCCCATTGATCATTAAATTAGGCGTGTACGTATATCACACAATTCGAGACCACAACAGTAGGCATCGGAACAACAAAGCACAACAAATGATACTATATTTTGGTGGATCTCAAACACAAGGAAAGCTGGGCATGTGTGCTTGGGGTATATTTGAGGAGGATACGTTTCAATTCCTGCAAAACCCACTCTCCCGTCGAATAAGACAGCGGGAGTGCTGCGGAGAGGGAATTGGGGAGCGTGGGTGGTAAGGAGGGAGGACGGGGAAGAAGGATGAGGGGCTTTGAAGGCAGGAAATTGAAGGAGGAAGAGAGATGAGATGATGAAATTAAGTTGAAATCAGCAGTAGTAGACCTTGAAAGTCACTTGGTTGAGGGAGTGAAGGATAGCTTCATGGACGCCGTTCTGATTTCGAGGGAGATATGACGCGAGAAAGGAATCGAAGAAAAACTAACTCTTAAAGATGAAGAGGGACAAGAGGAAAATGAAGCGCTGCTGGATACGAGTGGATAAGTGAGATTGCGTCCGAGAAGACGAAGAGGATGAGCAGTTTACTTGGTGAAAAATTAAAGCAAAACACCCACGACCATACTCAACCATAGGCAATTGAAAATAAAGCGCTGCTGTATTATCGGGAGTAGCGCAGAAAAAAGGTCTGTAGGGTTAACTGACCTCAGTCCTCGCTGATCCACACCTTCAACTATTTGCACAACTAATTTCAAAAAAGAAAAAGAGAACAACATCAAGGAAAAGACGTGTGAATTGCATTCTCCGAGCGTAACTGTGGAGGAGTTTTGAAATTTTGATCCACAAATTGACTTCCGAAAGAACGAGAAAGAGCAAATACTAGACAAAGAAAAACAGAGATAAAGGAGCGGAATAGGAGAGAGGATATGGTTCGGAGGAAAAATAATGTACAGAGGCTAGGCATTAGCTAGGCGTCATCTAAGAAGACTTGCTCAGGATGAGACTGCTTATTCATCTAACCGACAATATACGTGAGGAAATTGATATAGAAGAGATGAGACTGTACCATATCAGATTGTTATTTGGCACTTTTCTTCAAGCTCCATTGGGAGCGATCGTGAGGAAGAGAAGGAAAATTACTATCGAGATGAGCTTCCTTGAGAGAAGAATACAAGTGCATGGGCGTTGGTAAAAGTAACATACTCATTTTATAAAATGGCCTTAGGTAGTCCCCCTTCAGAAAACTTTGGAGATGAAAAAAATGGATAATGATTATTTAAAAAAAATTAACATGTAATCTAACGATTCCTGCGTTTGTTAGAAAAAGTCAGAGCGAGATGAGAGGCAAAGAAATTAAGTATATACACCCTCTCTGTTTCACCTCACGTTTTCGAAAACCCACGCCGGCAGCAAGGCAGCCATGCGTTGCACACGCCTCCGGACTCGGAGCTGTGGTCATTCGGCCCACGCCTTGCCACATAGATGGAAAATAACACGTTTGATCTTGCTCTCCCCATCCATCTCTCTGCGCGATTCGAGGGACGACGTATTTCCGTGCTAGCCTTCATTCTAGTCCGTGAGGCAGGCAAAAATGCTGGTCAACCGATGCCGTTCCGATATGGTTTTAGGCTTCACCCGGTGGAATTGCTTCTCAGTGATTACAAAGTTTGTTTCTTATCACACACACTGCCACCTCAATATCTTGTGAAAACATTTTGGTCGGGAATAAATTTTAAAAAATGGTGAGAATAATTCTCTACTAGTTTGATGTCAGGAAATATCCTACAAATAATTTAAGGAGTGTAAACTATTAAGAACGAAAATAAACTGATGGCAATTTATTTCTTTACGAGCACCAATTTAAATTGGGACATTTTGAAATGGTTATAGCAAGGCGGACGAGTTTTCACTGCAATTCACTGTCAACCAGAGCGGATGGAAAAATGGATTATGCATTTTTCTACATTTTTAAACTTTTAAATTTGAACAGCCTGAATATCGACTTTAGAAAACTCAGGTCCTAAGAATTCGAAGGGTTTCTAAGGTAATCGATATGTTCAGTCCACATTAAACGGAAGTCGAATAAAATTCTGCCCGCCAAAAGGCCTGAAATATGATATCCTGGCAGGAATAGGAGACTCGATATTTAATTAAAAGGTTAAGAATTAAATTGCGCTCATCCTGTCATTGATTTCAACATACATATAGTAGTACATCAAAAGTTGAGTTATATGGCCCGAAGAGATTAAAGTAACGAGAAATTTACTTCCAAATTTATTTGATGTTATTTCAAAATCAGGTTGGTTTAATTTTATACGGACAAATCACAATTCAGCTACAATTATGGACCTTGTAACACGAGTATCGTCAAAAAATAATCAGAAATTTAACCTTTTGAGTCGCCTAATTTCATTTCTCTAACTCTCCGTAACTTTAAACAAGGATCTGGGCGATTTTCTATTAAAACTGTTTCGAGATATTAGCATCCACTGAAGTTCTTTTCTTTTGAGTCAGTTTTCAAAATTAGAACTAGTTAAGAAAAAAAAGCTGAGAGAAAATTTCATTAACTTGTTAAGCTCAAAATACGGGGAAAACTTGAGTTTTAGCTTTTGCAGCATGCGTAAGTATATTATCCGCTTTTTAATAATAGGTTAATCCTTTTTGATTGGTTCACTTTTAACAGCACGTTCATAATATTTTTGGAAATTGCAAATTATATTAACTAAAATTTAATTACCCTTAGCTATGATTTATTTAAGCAAAAAAGCTGTCTTTCGTTATGGTGTTCTCCGCTACACGTGCATAGTGATTCCAAAGTCAACAAGTAAAATAATTTATGGCGTCATTAATACACTTTAGGCACTCCTACCCAAATAACATTCTCCACAAAATTTTCTCTTCCTAGTCTTTCCCTCCTATTTATCCTTTACCGCTCCCTCTACTTCATTCTCCTTCCCCACACTCGTCACACTTCCATCACCTTCCCTCTCACCGACGATCCCGATCGAGGGAGCAAATCGCTGCCCCATTCCAACAACCTTGGCGAACAATACGATGAGATTTACTTCGCCTGTGCGATTGGCACGTGCGATACCGTTCTTAGAAATAGAGAAAGAGGGAGAGAGAAAGAGAATAAGTGAAGAGGAGCGGGGGAATAGCCAATTGAAAATAATACGGGACGGGGGTACCGAGCGAGATGCGGGAGAAGTGAGCGGACGAGAAGATGCTAAGGGAAGACCGAGGGAGGGCGAGAACGATCGTGGGGAAGCGGAAGAATGGGAAAACGTGGGAGGTTTTTTTTGTTGATCGCGCCGTCAGATAAACACCAGGAGGATAGAAGAGGGAGAGGAGAAAGGACGGACGCAAGAGGGTGTACACATTCACGAGGCGCTTGTCGGGAGTTGCGAACGATAGGGAGGAGAGTCAAGAGTCAAAGGGAAATGTCGGCGGGGGCGAGAGAAGAGAAATAATATAATGACGCCCCTCGAGACCCCAGAGCGCGGTCTCCATGGAGTCCGTTCGGTCCGTCGGAGATGAGGGCGGTCGCCGCTCTCAAGTTTTTGTAGACTAGTTTTCTGGCGCAAAGGAAATAAAGAGAGCGGACGGGAGTTAATGGGAACTCGGACTAGGGTTGGAGGAGAAATGAGAATTACCGCAATTCCACTCGAGGATTTAATTTTATCAGAGTTTCACTAAACGTGTCGGAAACAAAGGGGTTATTGCGGACGGTAATTCATATTAAACTCAATTAGTTTGGTTTTTACCCCTCGAGAGCATATTAAATCCCACTCCAAAATGTTCCTCCACCCCGTTGAGCTAAGATTAAAATAAACGCCTTAGTTCAAGGAAAATAATGTTAGGTAAACAATTAGGCCGATATTCAACTCAGAGAGAAAAGAGTCAAGTACTGTTTCCGGCATTCAGGTGAACCAAAAAACACTTCCTTTCCTGCAATATTTTTCTTTATAGACGAGACATTGTCTTTCCGTTTTCATACCTTTTAATACGCATTTCAAAGATGCCATGAGAAATTATTAATAGTCAATTATTGATAAGAGTTTAATTTGATGCAGTATTTTTCGTAGTTTGAATTGGTTTTCGTCGTACTAATATTTTTTTTATAATTTCAGTAACATCTGGGGAAAATAATGACCATTTCGGATTCTTTAACATTGTCTGCATGTCCGTCTTGGCCAACGTCAGACCATGATCACAATCTTGCGGTAAATTTATTCTTAATATTCTATATCATCATTCTTGATTCTTGTCAATAATTTATATTGAAAATATAGATAAGTTTTTGGATGATTAATTAATATCATACGCAGAAGAGTAGTGTATCAAAAAATACATTATTAAACCAGGGGTTAAGATGAAGAATTCAATCAAATTACCGTAGGCCTTAAATGAATCAGTTCTGCATTTTACTTCTTAAAATCACTATAATGAAAGAAATGTCAACCAAAGAACGAGAAAATTTCCACTTTTGGCATACCAAACCAACAAACCATGCACCCACAACTCAACCTTTCTATTTGCCTTTTTGGCGAATCCCTTTTCCCCCATGTCAGCATTAAACTGTTTACAGGACTGAGGTAAACCTACATCACTCTCCTACCAATCGTAAATCTTCCTGACTCGCCTTCCCACTTTCTAAGTGATTATGACACTTTTCCACCAATGTGTTCTTCAAGATATGCATAGATTTGATCCCATGAAACTTGAAAAGCCAGAAAACAAACATCGGTTACCATTGTCATTACATTCACCTCCTTTTGCAGTAATAGTACGAATGAGTATTCACGCAAGAACGGGGGTCAATATTTTAGTAACTCCCTCTGTTAGTTAATAAAACATTAATCAAATTCAAAAGGAAGGTAGTATCTTATAAAGTAGTCCTGCTAGGGAAATAAGATTGTTGAAAAATATACATTTTAGCGCAACATATTTTAAATGGGGCCTAACGAGCGAAAGATAGGATTTCTCAATTTATGAATGCGACAGAGGGGAAAGAAGTATGCAAGAATAGGGCAGTGCGAAAGCAAATATCAAGCAAGAGTGGGCTTCCTTTCATAACCTAATAGCAGGCTTTATTCATACATCATGCCCCGTAAAAGAATGGTGAGGAGGATTTGGTATGCATGAATGAACAAAAACCACACACTTGTTCGGTTATTTCCCCGCTTTCACTCACCGTACAACCGTTCTTCCCATTTCCTTACCAAACATTACTATTTTCGTTTTGGACACATTGTTCTCTTTTACGGGTGGTGACCTAACACCCCCTGCCGCATGCCATTGCGGCGGCTTGCGGAGTATTATTTAGATGTTGATCTACCTTCTGTTTTTATTCATTACTTTACTTATCTGGGTCTGTAGAGATTCCTTATAGATCGTGTGAGCTGTAGGCCAGGGAGATAACTCATTTTAAAACTGTTCTACGGAAATAATATCTACGTTGAACCTTCATTTTCTGTTTCAAATCGTAGGGGAGAGGTTTAAAACGCCAAATGATGATTGCCATTTAACTTTAAGCTATTTAATTACCTGGAACGCCATAAAATATTTGTATTTTAAGTCCTGAAAACCCTACTTAAAATACTACAAAAAACATCCAATTACTCCTGATATCACTTCCTTCCTTCCTTCAAGATTGGTAGGGAGTGGGAAAAATGGAACGCTAACTACCATCTATCATGTTCTACAAGTAACAAGAACTACATTTAAGCTTTGAATATCATTCGTCACGCAAATGAATATTGAAGATATTCTTTGTCACCTTCATCAAGTAAGACACGTCAGTGCGTGGTCGGAAGCTTCCAGTAAAAGATATTAATGAATTTAAGGAACCCATAAGCAAAAATATTAATATAAATCCATCTGCAACTTATTATTATCATAAATGTACAAAATGTAACCTTTTCAACAATGAACGCTTCTTGCACACGCAAGAACACACTTCCATATACGAGATAATTGATGTTTTAAAAACTATATGGTATGGAAGGGAAGAGTATCACATAACCTGATCCTAATAATGTGGGAAAACGACATCCGTAAAGGTTGGATCACCACTGAGGAAACTGAGGTAAAAAGAAGAGAATCGGAAAAATTATCTTTAAAATTGGATTTAGCCTGTAAGGTGAGACAGTCCTCCACTCGCGGATTTAAGCGAACATTTACACAAGCCCTGAAATAGAATAGGGTTCGCATTCGGCTTTTCGTATATCCGCTAGCCCATAACCTCACGGATGACTCGAGTGATTGAAACCATTTTACGGGCCTATATGTCCTACTTATCAGCTTCAATAAACGAGTGTCTACGGTGAAGTGTAGCGAATGCGTGAACGTTTGTAGGTAAAAGGGAATAAAATGAAAGCCCGGGAAGGAAATGAAAACCTTGAAATGAAATCGAAAAAGACGGGTAAATGAAGGATGGGGGGAAACATTCGAAGCCTCAACATGCTGTGGTGGGGGAAAGGATTGAGTACCGCGTTACATTGATGTTCAATGGACCTATTAATAACTTAAATTTTACTTTTCTTCGAAACTTAAAAAATGATTCGTGTGGAATAAGGTATAATATTAAAAGTTTTACACCTAATTGATGATTTAAAAGCTTCGAAGAGAAACAGGATTTCTCGAATAATCCTTCATAATACAACGCTTTTCTACAAAAAACCGGGTGTGACCACAAAATCTTAAAAACGTTAACCGTGCTTTCCTTTGCTGTTGGACTAGGAGAGCCCAGGAGAAGAGCAAAGCCTTGGTTAGGGTTTAGTGAGATCAAATTAAAACTGAAGAGGTTTAAAAATATGATACTTTCCGTAAAAATAATACTTTTGCCATAAAATATTACGAAGTGAGCCATTTGTTAAACTGTACAAAATAAGAGAGTCATGGGCGATATGTGCCTGAAGGCTACTTTAATTACCGTAAGAACGACGTCAGGACAATATTTGAGTGAAAATATTATTTAGCACACGTATCTTTTACAGAATAGAGCCAATGAAAGTTAGAATAAAGGAGCGAAGCAAGAAACGAGCAATAACGTGCAATTCCGTTCATTCAAGTTCATTTCCTAGAAAGTTAAGCAAAAAATTGTCGACACAAAAAAGATGGGAAGAATGTGATAAAAAATCAATACTTATTTGTATGGTGGATAATTTAAATTTGGCTAAGGATAGTAAGCCTCGAAAACTTCAAATGGTGATAAAAGTTTCAATTATTTTATCTGATGAGATGCAAAACTTTAAGGGGTATTTCTAAGTTTTGAAAGTTTTAGCGTGGTAGCGGAAGTAGAAGTTTAACATGCTGCGTAAATATATATATATATATATATATATATATATATATATATACCGCGAATTCTGATAAATCAGTGTTCTTTTGAAATTTCATATGTTAAAAGGACTTATTTCAGCAGAATTGTTAATAACTTGTAGCTACTGACTTACAATTATTTATATTGATAAGTACGATCACTTTTAGAAAATGGAATATGTATGGTGGCCAATAGAGGCATGAAATTCATTGATAATGACTATGACTGATAAGAGGTATAAAATACTACCTAAAATGGTAATGCATTATTGTCATTTCATTGAATATTTGGAAATAAACTACTTACAAATCTGTATGGATGGGAATTTATTAATTAGTATCACTTTTCACCCTGAAAAATACCTTTAAAAATGCAAAATAGGTGAGATAATGTACAGAGCACAGGTGATGATAAGACTACACCAATGGAATCAAATTTTATTGCACATTACTAATTTAAATACATTGAAATGAATGAAATTTTTTTTACCTCGGGAAAGAAACATGAGAGCACCAATTCTAATTTACACGAGCTGTGCAGCTCATCGTCAGTCTAGTGCTAAACAATGCGTGTACATCGTACCTTATTTGTATTCGGATTGCGAGCGTTGCTATCCTCGATATCTGCCTGACTTTCGAATTGCTATCGGAGAAAAAAGATGAAGAAACACAGGTCAGAAAGGGCAAACACAAAAGAGAGAATGGACGAATTGAAGCCTCTGAGAGAAGGATAGCAATACGTGCATGTAGAGAGTATTCAGGGACACGGGAAGATGTTTGAATCCCAGAGTAAGAGAAGGCGAGACACGAGTGATAGGAAGGGGCGGAAAACCTCACTGGGGTATAGGGAGAGTGGGCAGTGAAGAGAAGAGGATTCTGGAAATTGAGGGCTGAATGCCTGAGATAAAGCTTCCAAGGGATTAGCAAGTAGAAGCGTCGCCGGATGACGCTCGACTCCGGATTTTTGAGGATGAGGGCCGCAAAAACGGCGGTCGGTCGGAAAACTATATAAATGGAGAACGTGTAATCCAGCACGATTTCGCACTGCCGGAGGATGTGTGTCGGATGAGGAAGGAGAAGGAAGAGTTTGGCACTTAAAATCCAACGAGAGCGATGAAAAAACACCAAGGTGGTAATATGAATGCACTGAGATCAAAAGCTCTACTCTTGGGCACTCCAGCCATGAATTCCAGAAGGGGGATCCAAACCCTTACGTTACGCATTCGCCCTTAGGTTTTGTTTTCATTTCAATTTAGTGGCAGCCTCATATTTTACACGCTCAAGCCATAGCACATTCCCTAGTCCAAGTTTTTATTAATCTATAGTCTCAACTGTAAGAAATAAGATCCAAAATATATAAAAAGCTGTTTACATGTTCCCGCAATCATTTCTTCTAAAGAAATTCCAAGTGGTTTCTAATATTCTCCTGAGTAATTAAGGTTTGCATTTTCAATTGGGCGATCGGCCGGTTTTGAACTAAACCGAGACGTATTATTTGGTAGCTAACAAGCGAAATTTTATTTCATCAATTATTTACAACAAGGATTATTCATTATTTTCCATATATAGTAAATAAATAAGTCATTTAGAATAACTTTCTTGAAATATGATGAGAAAAAATCAAATTTCGAGGACTGGGCATTAAATGGCTTTCAGAACTGACTCGCCTCCAATTTTGCAAGTAGGCATACCCAGAACGAATACAATTTCAAATGTGTAAATTATGTTTACATGAATAGAATATTCAGGAATCATATTTTCTAAGAATGCACACCCTTTTGTTTCCACGGGGAAGGCGTGCTTACTTTTATCAATATTAAAACGTTGTATGACCTATTTTGTATGGTCATTTGATTATAAAAATGGATAATTGACGCAAATAGACATATCAGAGTCATAGGACAAAAATGTGTCCAAATGCATCAATTTCATTCCACTTGAATCCTAAAAAAAATATGTGATTCACATACAAAAGATCTTAACTTTTTAGATCTGAATTTCCATCATTCTCATAACGCCTCTTCTTCATTTCATTCGAGCTTACTCGTACTTCCGCGATGTTATAAGGTCCGTGACCTGAATGGTTGAGATTTGAGCCTAGAGATCCCCCTACTATATACTGCAGTCGCTCGTTGATCTATAATATTAAAATCGACCCGCCTTACTGCGGATGCGTCCCCAGGGAAGCGTGAAGTATACCCGCAAACTCCGTGGGCAAGGCACTGGATCGACCATTTTCAGGATGTGTTCCTTTGGAAAGTTTACGATGCAAAGTCGCTGCTTTCCTACCCGAATGAAGGGAAATAAAAGAAATAAGAACTTAAAAAAAGTTTCCCACGGAAATCATACTGTGGAGTCAAACTCAGTTCTTTCATTAGTTTAGCATGCATACGTGTATTATAGTAGTTTGTCCCTAGAATTAAGGAAAAAAATCGTAAGCAGAGCTATAGCGCTAACATCAGTCAGAAATCTTAAGTAAGATAATCGGCGCCTAAATATCCCTACGTCAGCTATGTCCTATCTTAACGATTTCCTATCTTCGTAGAGCCCAAAAAATCTCATTCCACCGTTCTTTTTATACTTCATCATCATCTGAGTGAACAGCTGTTGATGATTTCTCTGACATATATGCATATACTGACACTTAAGTAATCGCAAAAATGAATAGCATGCTGAAGTTCTCTGACGTGGTCATGAAAACTCGAGTTGATGTCCGGAATGAATAATTAACTTTGGTGCTCAAACATCAGCAAGCTCGTCGTCAGTGGGAGCTCTGGCCTCATTCATACTTCAATATCTTCGCTATTACGGAATGGTTTTGAACTACTTTACGCTGATTCCTCCGATCCACCGGATACTTCTTTTGAGTTTATTCACTCTTACGGGCTTCTGGAAAACTTATATAGCTTGTCGACCTGCTCGAATATTCCGTTCGTTCATCTGTATTCATGGAAGGCTTAAAAGTCTGCATAAACATAAAACTTCTTCGTGAGCAATTTTATGCCCATAAGGCACATTAAAGCCATAAAACTCGAAGCAAAAGCCTATGATATAATAATTAGGTAATCTACCGGTTAAGGTAGGTTTTTGGATGGACAAAACTATCAAATAAACATTTTGTAACTCCAAAAAAACCCAAACCAGCAACCTAATCTACATCAGGTCCCTCTTCATGTCTGTGTACTTCTTTCCTCCCTTCATCCCATCCAACATCCTTATCCTGTTCCTGCCCTTTCCTCGCTTGCCTAACATTCTCCCCTCTATTACCTTCTTCAACATTCCACTACCGCTCAATACACCTTTCATCCATTTTTCCTGCCTCAATAGGATTTCTCTCAACAAACCCCTCTCCTCACCCACCATCTCCAATACTTCCTCATTTGTTTTCCTTTCGGTCCATTTCACCTTCTTCATTCTTCTCCACACCCACAATTCAAAAGCCTCCAATCTACGTCTATTCTCCTGCTTCAGTGACCACGTTTCCGCGCCGTACAGAGCTACGCTCCATATCAGAGTTTTTACGAGTCTTGTCTTAACATCCCTACTCAACGTCCCTAATATAATCTAAACTGATACCTTTTTGAGTCACCTGGCATTTTCCATGCATACCTACGCCTTTTGTGGTGTCTAAACCATGTGTTGGTGACGACTAACCCCTGCCTCCTGCAGAATTCAATTGCTTTCTCCCCGCGTTCATTCCTCGTGCCTAACCCATAGTCCCCCACCTCACCACTCTCTCTTCCTTCGCCTACCGTCGCATTCCAATCCCCCATCACTATCAAATGTTTCCCTGCAGGAACACACTCGATTATATCCTCTAACTCATTATACATCCTATCGACTTCTTCCTCCATGTGATTGCTCGGTGGCATGTATACCTGAACAATGACCAAGTTCGTCGGCTCTGCTTTAATCTCTACGAGTAAAATTCTATCAGTTGCTTGCTCTATGTTGACTACACTTCTTCCTACCCCTTTATTTAATATTACGGCACCCCTCGTTGGCTCTCGTCCTCGCCGCTGTATATCACTCTATAATTGTCACTCCAAGCCTATGATATATTTTATTTTAAAATTCTGCCAAAAGGATTTGAACGCTATTAATATTAGTTGGCTTAACTTTAGATTAAGAACAAACCACATTTACAATTAGTAAAAATTACCACTTTTAGTGGCTGAAATATTAGTTTAAGAACTTCATTACCCTTAACTATACCTACAAATTTAAAAACTTTACTGCTAAAAGTTTTATGACACTTTTCAAGGAATTTGGCGGCGAGGAATATGAAGAAAAGAATAAGAGGAAAAATTAATTTCTGATCTGCTTCATCAATCAGAAATATAATTCAAATGAGTAAAAAAATTAGGTATCTCCTTCAATTCGGACGCAAAATTTAATGGAAAGGTATTACGACGTCGACCTTGAATTTAGGTGGTTAAAAAACAAGTGGCAATCAATAAATTGAGTGGACTTTTCCAAGTCGGCAGTTTATTTTTCCGAGAACTGTGGGTAAAAGGTAACTACTGGTGTCATCCTGAATAAAAAAAGAAGAACAAACGAACGCAACAAGGTAGGGCAATCCCAGAGAATGACGTTCGAAATCCTCCCAATAATAGCAAGAAAAAGGTTGACACGGGAAATGGGGAGAGGTACACAAAGATGTAACGATGGAAGCCAATCTGGAGAGAATGGTGGTAACGGAAGGAGAGTAGGGGAACAAAAGGATTAGCGTTATGGTCGGAGTTGAGGGCGATGGATTGGGAACACCAGTAGGCTCTTGGTTGGGCGGAGAATGATTGATTCAAGTGGAGCGCTAAAAGTGGGAGGCACTGAGGGAAATGGTGAAAAGGTAGCTAACAGGCTGGGTAGCACAACTTGCCGGAGACCTTTGTAGAGGATCCGCTTCAGGTTCACTAACTCCTTTCCTGCGGGCGAGAGAACTTTCTACTCGTGCTCTCCTCCTATGCATTCGCACCCCCACGATGTTTCCCTGGAGATGGGTGGAAAAGAGCGGGCGAATTTTCGCGTTTGAACTGGTCTCAAAAATCTGAACGCTTGGACGAATTATAGAGATTTTATGTCAGTATTCCCCAGGGTGGCGCATGACACGGAATCGATTTTAAAGTGAATCCGACCTAAGGTCGAATGACCCTCCCGGATATTTTGCAAAAATTTCGTCAAAGCATTTTTAAGGATAATTTTAGGCATTGGAATATTTTAACGACTGCTCTTCCCATTTTAATTTTCCTTTGATTCGTCAAAAACAAAAAGTATGTTTCACACGGCACATTATGAGCAATTCTGATGATGATATTTAACAAAAGAACATTATTTCAAACATGAAGGAATACCCCAGTTTTGCCTTTCAATGCTACCTATAGACATACATTGCTTACAGTTATACATATGTAACTTTCCTATGTTACATATGTATAACTGTTTAATTGCTGCATGTTTCAAATTTCTCGATGTGAATGGTAAAATGGCGCTTTGATTCATTCGCGAATACGACACTCACTATGCACATTTTTTACATAGCCTTCGTGGAACTATTGAAAGATAAACGTGGAATAAAAACAAAACTGGAAACATAATATTGAAGGACGCATCTATCAGTGTGACATTTATTTATGTATGAGAACGAACATAAAGCTTCTTTCCGTCACTCGCGGATTTTCGATTTGACAAGAGGGTTAAATCAATCACTCACGGAGGAAAAGATTTGGAAAAGTAAAAACCTGAGTTATCAACATCAACCACATACCGTGAGAGAATTTAGCCCGACTACTCACTGTGCTCAAATTATGGTATGAAAACGACGAAAATAGGGAATAACCTAATATTAATAAAGGTGAAAATCTAAAAATGGCATAAGTGTGATCTTGGCGCTTGAGATTAAATGAAGCAAGATCAATACTTTTTTTAGGAATTATTCGAGGATTCTGCGATATTCTGGAGAAAATAATTATTGACACTAAACTTATTTCGGTTATCTTCCTTAGATATGAATTCTGCCAATTTAAAAATTGTTATAATTTGCATAGATATCCAAGCAATTATTAACGTCTTGGATAGCTGATAGCTGTAATTATTTAAATATTTCTTTGCCTCACTATCCTTACACCCTGCATTAGTCAGTTACCGAAAGCAATGAGTAGTACATATGAACATCCACATACGACCAAAATTTGCCTTTCAGGATTATTTATGTTCTTTTGAATGAAATGCAAATGAAAAAGAGGATTGGAATATAACAGACGATCAAGATGGGAAACTTGATTATTATCAAGAAATTAGACCTAGATCAATATTACGGAGTTTGTATAGCGTCGCGAAATGGTTTAGTCTGTCTTTGCCCTCGACCGGTTCAACAAACCTTTGACTTCGTGCTCCAGAGAACCCATGGGGACGATTAAGCGTAAGGGCAAGAGTCGTGATTAGCAAGACTTACGACTCCCGCGAGTTTTCCTCACCTGGACAGGCGGCTAATTTCCAAAGGCCTCGCATGCCCGTTTGTCGAGTGTCGCCCGTCGGGAAGGAACCGCAACGACTCCCCATCTCGTTCCACGGAAAGGACGCCGCCAACCGTTAAAAATGGGGCGGTCCAGCGGTAAATTTCTTGAGAGAATCCAGCGAGGCGTAGCTATTCCGAAAGGCCACACCACCTTCCTTCCTCCCCTTCCCCCGATCGCCCCCATAGCTTTCACACCCACAGGCGCGAAAATACGTGCGCTCTTCTCATGTGTTACCGCGTGGGTGCGTGTGGAGTGTGTGCGAACGCCCGCATCTGCCGCCCCGAGACTTTCCCTTGGAATCTGTCCCATAAAACTGCGGGGGTTTATTCGGACGCCTGGAGTGGGACGCTAATGGAAATAAATGAGAGGGTAAAAACAAATGAAGTCGGATGAGTTCGAAAGGGACCGGTCGGAGGGAGACGGGGCATAAAATCGAAGTAGAGAGGCAGGTGGGGATAGTGAGCGATGGAGGGAGTCAAGAAGACTGATGACAGCGATATAAAATGTCTATGCAAATAATTTCACTTGATTGGTTATTATTGTGGTGCAAAGGAGTTGGGAGCAATGGCTAAATTCCATGAAAATATACTGCATTTTTTACACCCAAGAATGACATCTTCGGACTCTTCGGAACTGCTCACTACCCCATTCGAGTAACAAACTTAAAAATATGACAGAGATGCTCACTGAAGAACCTAGCATGTCTTTATCTTGATAACATACTATATGTGACAGATGGTACACATGTGCTATTGCCTTTATTTAATATTGAAAGGGAGGCAAATCTTTGCACCACGGAGGGACATTTACTTGAATTAGTTTACTCGTACAATATAAATATTCGCGTCGTTGGGAAACTGCGATGTTGATATACAGGGTAAGTCAGAATGGATTCTCTGAGTTGACGGGTATTTTGTAAAAAAAATCAACCAAGATAATTAAAAATAAAGTTTTTATTTCTGAAAACTAAATTCAATGCCATTTTTTCTTAGGTTTTGAAAACTATTTCAATCAGGAGCGATGCACATGTTGAGTCGTTCAAAAAAGTTTCGTTAGACTCGTTGAGTCTTTCAAAAGCAACGAAATTTATTACTTGGTTGCGATAAGTACCCAAAGATAAGGAGTCAGCGATGGATGGAAGAAGGCTGCTTGACTAAAGATATTTATTAAAAAGAAAGTACGTATAGGATGGATATGAGAACAGGAATAACAAGATATTAATGTCGGAGAATGTTGGGAAATCACGTTCACTTTCCGAATAGTAATGCAACGAAAAGTTAAGATTAGATCCAGTTTAAATATGATTTTTCGACATGAAGCCAGCGAACTTGACCTTTCAAAGTTTATTTCTGGATCACTGCGGAGCGTTAAAAAATTAAATAACGGTTGAATCTTATGTGGTGCTTATTTTACTTGATGCTGCACAGCTTCCAATCTCCCTCGTCTTTTATCTTCTAAACTCATAGACCTGAGGTCTGGTATTTGCTGGGCTCGTTTAAAAACCCACTTAGCAGGGCTTATATTGAGCTACATTTATGGAGATAACAAATGATGAATGACCAGGATTCCATGATAACGAATAATCACTGAAGTTTGGATGGTACGAGCAAAGTTTTATTAAACTAAGAAAAACATGATACTAAGAACAAATTCTAAACTATTCACGTCGAGGAAACATTTTGGCTACGTGATCACTGATGAAACCAAGTAGTCCAACCAGATTTATTCCCCCTGAACAATACTTTGAGGTAAGACAGATAAAAGATATTGAAAGATAAAGTAAATAAATATCACTTTGGGTTTAAATTCGATGCTGAATAGACGTGCACGTTTATTCAAACAAGTACATTAAAATGTGGCACAGGAAATATTTCACTAAATTTTAGCTATTACTAAAATTTAGTAAAATTATCATGGGCGCATTTCATTGAGAATATTTTATTCATGAGCCCCTACGATATTTTGACGAAAGATTGCATGGTGTGTAGAGCACGATGACTGGATATTAGCCGAATAATTACCGAGAAGGTAAAGGAGTGAATAAATTGGGTAACGAGCCTTGCGTTTAACATTTCACAATTACTTGTTTCATCCTAATAGATTGACAGCTTCCCAATAGGTCGAAAGATCGCTTGGAGGAATATAATGCCTGTTTTATCGAAACTAAAAATCAAACAAGGAGAGAAAGATAGTTCCTGTCCTGGGAAAGCTAGAATGCGGTAGGAAGGACTTTCCCCCCCCCCAATCGAAGAATCGGCATTCAGTATCATTTATAACTGCTCGTATGCATACCACAAGCATTAAAATGTACTTTATATAGAATAGCGTGAGAAGAGGAAGAAAATACTGAGCTTTAAAAACTAAACGAGGGATCACCAGTGAATATTAAATTATTGGAATAAAATAAATGAGAGGGAACAGAAAAGAAGAAGAACTACAGCAGAAAACTGTAGACTCAATGAGAAAGGCTAGTCAAAATATTAACATGAGATATAACAACAAGGTGGAACGAAGAATTAGTATAAAAGAATTAATGATAGTAATTAAGAATGTGAGAAGTCTTAGAGCGTGCAGGGGTTTAGCAAAATTGCCATGAAATAAAGAGGATCGTGAAGACTGGAATTAAAACTTTTTGAACCGTTTTTGAATCCATACACAATTATGCAAGTGAAGGGCACAAATAAAATATGAAGTTACCGTTGTGAGACTTAAAATATTAAGCGGCTAACCGACGAGAGTCCATGTTTACCGTCCAGAAAACGGTAACTGAGGGGTGAGCAAATCTGGAGTGAATCTCCGCCGGGGGATAGAAAAGAGAAGCAAGGGAGGGAGAGGGAGGGGGACACGACGGCGTAATTAGATACAGGAATACTTCCAGGGAAGGAAGAAGGCTGCGGAGGAAAGTTAATGGTAAAAAGGGAACAAAAAGGAGAAGCACAAAACTCAAAAAGAGTTAAATTTAAACTAAATTAGGCAAGGGCCATGGTGAAGGCGGTGGGGGGGGGATAGCGATGGTACAGGAGGAGGGAATAATGTATTATCCGCTGATGTGGAAAAGGAAAGGAAACACGTAGCATAGGGAGGAACAGAAACAGGAGAGGTATGGAGAAGGGAGGAAGAACAATGGTTAGGAGAGAGCGATGATGGAGAAAGGAAGGAAGACAGATGGCGAGAGCGTAGGTGGGTCCCTGCACGAGGACAAAAGCGGTGCCGTGAGACAATAGGTGACAGAGAGAAATGCAGAGAGGAGAGCGGGGAGAGTTAAAGGAAGAGCCAAACGAGATGAGGGGCTGGGGTGGGACGAGCCATTTTCTAAATGTCCACCCGATGGTGACCTGTCGGAACATGGACTATCAGGACATTTGGGTCGCGAACCTCGAAAAGGGATTGGAAAAACAAAAAAAAAACATGATGATTCGATCGAAAGGCAGTGCCCCGATGGGCAAAAATCGGGTATCGGATTTTGTCTTAAGTTGCGAGGGAAGCAATTATATCCCAGATTGGTCGTAAGAGAACAACGTATTCCGATCGCATGCTTTTGCATACGCCTTGGACGTTCTCGTTTGGAAATGGAAAAGGATGGAATAATCATTTTTCGCGGATTTGAGTCGTTGAAGTTCTTGGATAATACCTATCTGAATCATAGGGTGCATTTGAGAAAATCTCTAAAATTTCCGGATTATTATGCAAACAAAACGAATGGATAACGCTAACCAAGACACTGGGAATCACAGAGAGACGCAATAACGACGATTGTCATATGAATTTTCATGAGATTAGACATTCCATTGAGAAGATGAACAGAACAACGCTTTCCAAGTTATGAACTTACTTCCCTATGCAGAGAGTTATTTATACCTTTCTTTTTGCCAAGAAATACGATTATTGTTGCATCATGGGATTTCATTTTAAAATATTTGAAAATTCGTACTCACTTTATCACTGATGAACTAAATAAAGCCATTTGTGTGGATTACTTTAGGGAAATTAAGTAAAAAATCAAATTTAAAATAGAATGGTTTGAGGCGTCACTTTGTGGAAGCGATTCATATCGGGAAAGAAAATACTTTGTTCTTCCACATATTTTTTTATTTATCACGACCAAGGTTTCGACTTACAAAGTCGAACCTGATGATGACTTCGTACGTCGAAACCTAGGTCGTGAATAATAAAATGCATGTGGCAGAACAAAGTATTTCCTTTTCCGATGCAAACTCTAAAAGGTTAGTCTCGCACTATTTCATCAGCTGATTTCCATTCCGAACCATTCCTCTGGAATTTTGATCTTCCATGCCGAATAGATACCTTTTGTGATTAAAAATTTTAATCTATTTATGATAAATAGGGTAGCACTGGCCAGAGGACGGCTCCAGTTTTAATTGCTTAAATATCACGCATGAAAGTAATTTATTAACAAAAATTATTAACCGAAGAAGATGATGGAAATTCGGTTAATGGTTGGTTTCTTAAGAAAAAGCGAGGATAGGAAAGGGCCACATAAATCAGAAATCAAAATTCCTTAAAATAGCGTGTAAATTACTCACAATTAATTCATTTATTTATTTATTTAGCCTTAGTCCGAAAAAAGCACTTTTTGGCCTTTACATCGGACTATTACCAGTGAAAACAATGGAGACGATTACGAGCACCCAAGGAGGAAAACCCACCCAGGCGGGAATCGAACCGCGATCCCTGGATTAACAGACGAGGACCTTACCCCGCCGTCATCGAGGCCAACAAAAGCACATGATGAAAAGTGTGAAAATGAATAGTGTATCTGTTTAAAACTGCCTCACTTTTTCGTTGACGGAGTAAGGGATAATGGGGGAGTATGAAAAATAAAATGTTAGGTCATCGATAATTCAGCTTCACTGATTCATCCAAGGATGCCTGAATTGATGACTTCCGTAACTTGCATGGCATACGTAGCACACCTTTGGTCTTCCTCCTACTAAGATTTCTTATTTCTTTAATTTACATTCCCGAATTGAACAAGCATTTGCATTTCAGAATGCATCCAATTAGTCTTTCTCTTGCTAGTGCCCCCTAAGCTTCTTTCTTAAACCGCCCTTAGAATAACGTGTTCGTTGGTCATTCGCTTTGGGTTTGTCCGGTAGATTTTCATCATAGTTATGTTATACGAGCAAATTTCCATCGCTAAAAAGCATAAACCAGGATAGGAACCCCGAGAGAGCGTTTCAAAGTTTCAATACTTTTCGACTCTGTGCTACGAACAACGAGGCAGGAAGTGTCCTCGGGAGAACGTTCAAAGAAAACTTGGGCGCATCTGAAATTCTATGACCAAAAACGTCGTAAAATACAAATTCTCATCATTATCGTTTTCTGCCCAAGATGAACTACACCGTAAAGTTCAATGTAGTGGATAACATTCTACGGACGCCAAGCATGGAAAGAGAGAGAGGGAATTTTCATCCCACCTGGACGCTTTCGCGAATCTAATCTGTCAGGAAAGAATTTAGGAGCGTGTATGGCCCGAAGAAGAAGGAAGAGCCGAGGGATTACGCCCAGAGAAGAGGAAAAGCGACGCTGCAGACAAAGTGGCCCTAGGGGAAGATGAAACCAGGGATGATCGAGGACCTTCCTGGTTGCGAGACAGTGAGTGTAGAGAGAAAGGGGGCTAGGGGGAGGGCTAGGTGAAAGTGGAGGAGAAAGGGGAAGAAGAGTATACTTCTCGGGATAGATGGATGGACGGACTTATTGGTTTTTCATAGCTTCGGTAGCTTTGAAACCCTGTAATACGACAACCGTTCAAAATACGACGGGAGTGAGTGATGGAGAGGAGCAATCCTTTCAGTATTCATTTTTCTTGTCAGCAAGTGAAAGAAGGAGAAAGAGTGGCTATGGGAGACGGCACGGGAGGAGAGGGAGAATAGAGGATTGAACTGAAAGAATTGGGCAAGAAGAAAACAGAGATGGATGGCGACGGTGGATTTAAAATCCACCTCCTACTCTTATGTCACCAACCGAAAAGTAATGAAAGGTAAATAGTCATAAAGGAGTTCATATAGAAGAAAGTGAGTTTGAAAATTCAAGGAAAACCCGGTGGCTATTTTAGGAGAGCAAATTTTTTAAGGACATCAAAGTTTCCCTCAATTTGGACAGGGAAAAAAAATGAATTACCGTATTGACCCATGATTTTTAGGGGAAAGCTAAACAATGATTCAGTATTTTTCCTGGAATTTTAAATTGAAATACTAAATGTAATCCATCAAAATGAACCCTGAATATTGGTAGTTAGCTTCGGCTTTGCATAGTTTTGCTGAGTCAAAATAACTCTTCCATGCAAACTGATAACTCTTCAATAATATGACCCCATAATAATTATTTTTCAATTTTTCTGATACAGAAGAAAGTCCACCATAACTGTATTCACGTACACAACGAAAAATGAGTTTTATTTGAAAAAAAAGAGATACCGGGATACAATAAAAATTTGGTACTCAGAGTGATTTGATATTAATTCATTGTTTTATGAAATTATGATAAAATTTGGCATTGAAAGGTGTGACAACAGAAAAGGCTAAGCGAATAGTTTGAATAAACAAATACAGATGAAAATATAAGAGAAAAAGATATAGTTTTTCTGAAATCACTTCAAGCGTGACAAAGCAATTAAGAATTTAAGTAATTAAGCAATGCAGAATATAATGTAAATGTACAATGAAAGTAGATACGGTCGTGAATCAATGAAAACAAAAAAGGCCGAGACCGTAAACTTGATTGGTACTAAGTGATAAGAAAAAGGAACAAAAAGAGAAAGTTAAAAAAAATTACAAGTTTTTAAAAACTTTTTTCCTTTTTTTATCACTTAGTGCCAATCAAGTTTACGGTCTCGATCTTTTTTTGTTCACAATGCAGAATATGTTCATACACACATTCATGTGCACATAGGTACATAGTTAAATGTGAACACGTGTTTGGAAAATCATAGTAGGCCTAAGTTATATAAAATACAAATTATAGTTCACGTTAAACGAAAAATGAAAAAAAAATCATTCATACTTTTATAATGCTATCGATCTGATGTCACATATACGGGAAAATGGAAAGTAATTTTTGGATATTAATTCAAAATGAAGCCTTGGAGCCTCTTCCATTTGCAAACAAATTTTGAAGTATATATGCAATCGACTTTGTGTTACGTTCACGTTATATGTTGGCCCTACATTTCATTCATCTCACGGCGACTGATTTGGAAATAACGAGACTGTGTTAGCTCCGGCATTTCGTACCAAATCAGTAAAGGCGGAAACATGGAGAGGAAGCCGGGTGCAGGAACGAAGCGAAGGCTGAGGCGGCATGAAGCGAGTGACTGAGGGATTCTCACTTCCCCTCACCAAAGCGAACTGATCAAGTACGAATCGGAGGTGAAGTTCCGATGACATGAAGAGACCGGAAGAAAAGGACCTGGTACTTGGGAGACCTGGAGAAAAAATCGATGAGAAGAACGGAATAAACTGGACGAGAGGATTTGAGAAGGACAAAAATGGCGTCGTCGTCGAGAGGGATTGCCCTTAAAATGGAATTGCGACCCTTACCCTTCCGTCCTCTGTGGCGTTTCCGCCGTCCCTCCTTTTCTTCCACGCCAAGGCTAACGTGAATCACAGAAAAGGGAGAGAAACAGATGCATCAGAGTTTTTATCATTGATTTCTGCTCTGCTGATTTATGGATTTTCATGGAAGTATGTAAAAGTAAGCCTCTCTGTGTGCTTAAGCAGCGCTAAAATCAGAGACGAGGGAAAGAAAAAAGCACTTCAGGTGCCATGTGTGATGAATTATGGACCAATTTAATAAAAAAAATCTTGAACGTAAGATCTGCTGTGCATCCAGTCGCAGGACTCGCAATTGGAAATGGTAACCATTTCGTCATCAATTGAACGCTCAATCCATTTAGGCTAGCACATGCCTTAGTAAACTATGAACTTAGTAATTAATCGTAACTTCGATGCTTGGGTAGCACTGTTTTATTTTATTGGAACTAAGAATTCATTGGTGTTTCCAATGAAGTCATATCCAATTCACTCACGATTTCCGCTCTTCCAGACGAATTCGAACCTTCTCTTATTCATTAATGTATATTAAAAAAAATCAATCCAAATCAACATTTCTACATTTGTGAAGACTTTTTAAACCATTTTCCCCATTGAAATAATCCGGCGGCAGTAGGTGAGAGGAAAAAGAAAAAAAATAATTCAGCGTCATGCCATCATATCCACAAGTATGAAAAATACACCTTATGGTATAACACAGGCGGTGAAAACTCTGGAGAACGGATTGGGGTTGCGAAAGGGATTTAGGGAATCGAATTAGGGATCGGGACCTTCAAATTTATTTCGTCAAGAATCGTTCTCGGAATAAAGGCTTGGTAACCATTTCTCTAATTTGACATTCGTGGCTCTACTACATAAGTAAGTAAGGCTACGATTAATCAAATGGACAATCAATATGAAACCCCACCAGTTTTTACCTCGAAGGTTGGTTGGATACGTAAGGGTAGAGCTCACCTATCAAGTCCTTTAAAATTTTAAATTCGGACATCAGTTTAGAGAAACGATTTATTTTCATTTTAACGCCTATGGCTTCCCACGGGGATCGTGCAACCAGAAAATCGCGCAAGGTTAGCGATGCTGAGCGTTTCCAGAGGCCTAACCCTGATTTTAACATAGGACCACAGGGGTCTTCAGTCGAAATCCCTAACCACTGGCCTACCTGGCCACCACAAACGAACCGCCTGCTTTATTTTCTTATAATCTCAGTCTGGTCTTCTGTTATTTCAAACTCAAGTCAGAAACCACTGAAATGACAATTTTCTTTCGTACTATCGGATAATTTTCAACCAAAAGATAAATTCACGAACTGGTCCTATCTTTCCGTGCCTCGCTCGGACATACATGTAGAAGACGCTCGAGCGGTAACCGTGGAAAATCGTTCGAAATGAAGGGGAGTGGGCGTGAGAAGGATGCTGCGCCAACCCCTCCGCGTCTCGACCTCTCTCACTTTTTCTACCAAAGAGGTAGAAGGTGAGGCGCCTGGATATTGAATCGAAAGGGAAAAGCGCCGAGGACGAGGATGCGATGGCCTCGGAGGATTCAAGGAGTGGAGTATGGGAGGGCGGAAGAATCGAAAGGAATTGCCTCGGTGTTTGAATTGAGAGATGGAGTTTTGAGAGAGACAGGATAAGGGCGAGTGAGAGGGTCGGAGTGGGCTGCCTCCCGGCGGGGGCGGCGGACAATGAAGACGTGGGAAATCGTCGCATGGTCGACAGGTGGGGGTGGCAGATGGCCGTGGAGGGATGCGGTGACAGAGGAGGAGAGGGAGTGGCGGGGTGACCGGGAGAGAGGCGAAGGAGGGAATGGGGCTGGTGCTAAGAGTTGTGGCGGCGAGAATTAAAGGAGAATGAATGGAGGCAGAGAGAAGATGGAAGGGACTGAGGGTGACCTGAAATGGAAATTCATCGCACTACCTTCCATTTTATTTGGCCCAGAAGGATTGGTTCCGGTAAAGTACCACTTCAAGCGACTCATGTGTGTTGGTGGATAAATTTTTCTTCCAATAGACAAATAACACTGAAAAGCCTGGGGTGATTGTGTGGATATTGATACTTCCTTACACTTGCTTTATGGTGTATAAGTCACAGTAAAATGTTTTATGGTGTATGGCTTTATGTTGTATTTGCCATGACGAAAGGCTATTTTATTGGCCATAAAACATATTTATGGAGGTTTAATTAGTGTTTATTTAGGAATACTACGGTGGGGAACGTTCTGAGGTAATTTTGTTCCATCGCAAGAGGCAATGTATTAATGCTCATATGACAATGAAGTATATTGACATGAGATCATATTCCGCTGGCGCTATTAACGAGAGTGGAAGATAAGATTGTTGGGATATTAGTCATTTATTTCAGTAAATTCATTGAAGTAAAGACATCGGTTTTTTATTCTGTTTTTATGCTATCTGCGAATGTGTGATGTGTGTGAAGTGTCACGTCTGGAAATAAAACACTTATTTGTGAATACCAATTATCCGTCATATTTCCCAAATAAGTTGTGCTACTCTCGATCGTATTTATGCTGTTTAATAAAAATAATTTCCCCGAGTGTCAAGAGTTACCTTTACCTATGAGTAACCAAGATAGCAAAGGATTAACTTCGTAGTAATCCCAGAGAATGAGTACTTCATTAAAAGTGAGTAACTTTAGAAGAAATCTTAATTATAATCTCTGAACTCTCATGAGATTACTTTAAAACTTAAAAAATACTTTATCTCCCAACTTCCGCACACAAGGTACATGTACAAAAAAAGCCCATGGCGGATACACTTATGCGAGAGAAATGTACCGCCGTCCAAGGGCAATGCTGCCCGAAACGTAACTGCTGCGAGGAATGAAATAATAATTCGATTGCAAAAGGGTTTATGACCCCACATCCAAGGGTATTCCTCCGACATTACCAGTAATTTGACAGTCGTTCCACCGCAGCTCACATTAAGTTTTTGCATCCACGCGTGCTTTTGTCTTGCATGCGCATCGATACGTACACATGTACTCCCGCAAAAATGATTACGGGAGAGAAAGAGAGCAGGGGGTTCACGCAACCACATCCTACCGCATTAAATTCGATTTCCGAATACCCTTTTCCCCATCGAAACCTTTGGAGAAACGAGAAATATTTCAGGATCTCCCCAGTGCCTTCAGGGGCTCAAATTTGTCAATCCGCCACTGACCTGGTACACACGTTCGAAAAGGGAGGGGAAGGAAAGAGAAGTTTGCTGAGAGTGTGAAGGAGAGAGGAAGGGGAAGAGTGGGGTGGGGTCTGGACGAAGGGACTTTGCTGAATATGAGGACGAAAGAGCGAGGTACATATATAGTAGAAGTGGGGGGAGGGGAGATGGGAGAACGAGAGGATATGAAAGGGAAGAGAAAGAACGGATATTGGAAGGCGCGGGGGAGGGGCGGGATGTGGAACGAACAGCGTTTACGATTCCGGAACAAGTTGTTGTTCACTCGGAGCAAATCGAAAAAGCCGTGCGACATGAAGTTTGCGAGTAAAATGGGTTTCAAGAGAAAAATTCAAAATTAAAATGTCGAACTCACAAAAAGAAGCGCACTTACGCCAAAATGGAGGTGGGATGAATATGTCAGGAACCTAAACAAAATAAAAACGTGATCCTCTATTGAATTGACCCTTTTATTACGGAATATTTGAATGACACTTGTGTGTCATTTAAACTAATAAACACATATGTCACTAACTTCATAAACATTAAATATACATACGAGTGGGTGTGTATATTTAATATATATGTGTATATATATATATATATGTGTATGTATATATATATATATATATATATATATGTATATAACATTTGGAAGGCACAATACAACATAACATATAAAACACGTAAAAGGACACTCACCTATCAGAAAGATAAAGATTTCGGCCTTCTCTGCGGTCTTCTTCGGGAGTATGACCTGAAGAAGGCCGAAGGCTTAAACTTTCTGAAATGTGAGTGTCCTTTTACGTGGTTTCTATTAATATTTTGTGTCTTATTGTACCGTCCAAATGTTATATATACATATATACACACACACCATGCATACCATATATACGTATATAAATAGCAACATGGCTGCGCAAGAGAAATGGAGATCATCATTTCTCTCTTCATTCTTCAGAGGATGTAAATATATGAATTGTGTATAAGTTTCATCTGTCAATGGATATTTGACTGATTATATCTAAATATCAAATAATCGGTTATAAGCTACCTTCCAAAATTAAAATTTTTCATACATATCTTCTTTCACGTCCAAAATAGTTAAAAACTATCCTTAAGTCATTTTAAGCAAGGCTAGTTAAAAGCGTTTTGGATTCCTAAAGACATAATTCTGGAAACTCTTCATAATATGTAACTTGTACAAAATGCGATGCCATCGATTTACGCCAAATGAATTTCTCCCCAGTAAAAATCGGGATTCGAAAATGACGAACAAATACACGTAGACATTTCAGAAGCATTCTACAGCAGCGGATTCTATTTAAAATTCTGATTTAGCTGAATTTTATTCTCTTGTATATTTATTCATTTGATATTCGTTACTTATTTCAGTATTTCGCAAAAATCTACTTTTTGCTTTTTTCTCTCTTTACGTCTGGGATTCCTCGGCATTCAGCATCGACCCTTTTGATGCATTAAATGGGCGTTCAATGACGACATGGACAGGTTGTAGTGGATATGGACGAGAGGAAGTGAAGAGACTCGCGCAGATCAGAAAGAAACAACAAAGGCTTTGGTAGGCAACCATTTACATTAAAGGGACCAACTTTGTGGAGCCAGAGGTACGAGTGAAGGGTGTCTAATGAGGATAGATACGGGGAGTTAATGCTAGGATAAGAGAAAACGTGATGGAGAAACTATTCCATGAATGCTAAGCGGGGCGCCACTGCACCACGGGATTGTTAGTGAATGACCATTACCTTTTTCTTTTACTCACAGCCAACCAGGGAATCGCCAACCGTATACACTAACAAATTCTCGCACGAGTTAATTTTTTAGATTTCTTGGGTTTCTCGTCACTTTTTGGTTCGGCAACGAAGGCAGACGGAGAAAAGATTATAACTATAACAGAAATGAAACATGACGAGCGGAAAGGGGAGAGGGCGGATGAAAGAGGAAAGGAATTCGAAATGGCGGGCGGATCGTGGGAGGATATGGAGTGGGAGTGGCTGAGTTGAAAGCCCGAGGATCTCCGGCTGTGCCTCCAAGCTGAGGCTTTAATTACCCTCCTCCGAAAACTTTCGAAATTGTTTAGCTCCCACTGCGCGCCCGTTCACGAGCTTGTGCGTGAGTGTGCGATATGGTAACTCAATCGCGGTCCCCGGAGAGAATTTAAAATTTGTTCGGCGACATTGATGATAACAACGGGTGGAAATTACGGGTTACGGCGTGGCAGCGAGATGGTTTGAACCCTACCGACTGCGATGGCTTCACGGAAATCGCTCGCCCTCTCGCCCACACGTCCGGGAACTCGTGGGATACGAAAAGGAGAGGGGGAAATGGAGAGAGAGAGAGAGGTGATCTTCGGGGAGCGTTGTCCGCGGGAGTTGGGATAATGGAATTGCCCACAGCCTTCCATCCACACGGGGTTGTATTGAGCTGCGGGGGGGGAGGGGGGAAGGAGAAAACAACGGGACTGGGGTAGGCACAGGCAACAACACCCTGAGGGGAAGTATGTTAGAAGATGTGAAATATGACGGAAATGGCCTAGCAATTGACCAAGTTTCACCTACCCACGAGGAACTGTCGGCATTGCGGAAAATATGAGAAGGAAGCGGAATAAGAGGAAGGGTGGGGAGACGTGAGGTGTCTTGGGTTTATTATCAGACCCTAAATTCACCCAAAGCGAGAGAGTTCTAAAGATGTTCCATTCCCTTTGCCAAACAGTTGATTTCCACCCAATTACAAATCATGGCTTTCCTTCTTATTTCAATTCTCACGTGATCTCAGCTTGAATCACAAAGAATGAAACATCAGCACAGAGAACATCAGATTCAGCTAATCTGCGTTTGATGAACAGTAACCTTTCCCAACTGGTGTCACAGAAAGGACTGAGGCTGGTAAAACCAGGAGATCACAGTTTGACATACCTGACAACATTTAGGTGGGCTACAGCACTGGATCAGTAGTCGCAATGCATTGACTCAATATGTTAAGTAAGCGAGGCACTCAACTGCATACTTACGAAAATGGTGGCCGTAAATTATCAACACTTGCTTACAAACATAAACGAGTGTTATCTCTAATCAATCTGGCCGAGATAAAAGTCGGCGAGTGGTAGCTATTTCTGTTTTGACTACTTCCATCCATTCCAGGACAGCTATTACCATTAATTTAAAAGAAAATGTTTTCATTCTTCGCGCACCGCTTATCTGGCTAAATTTTCAGGAGCGGAAATTGCAGGCGCGTAGGCAGACAGGCATGCACCCCGGAGACAGACGTCGAGATCGATAAATGCATCTATTAGGGCCGAGCTTTAAAAGGAAAGCCCCTACCTCCCTTCCCTGCTCACACCAACTGCAGACATTGGAATACGTAACCCTGGGGAGACGCTTCCCCACCGCCAGCACTGCAACGATAAAGAACGCAACGAACCCACATGATTGCGGTGTCGTGATACCATTCAAACCTGGTGAATTATTAAAATGACCTTCCGGCAGGTTGATCTTAAGACCTAACGCGCCGGCGCTGGGGCACCCGTATTTCTTGGCTGTGGTATCAACAGACTACCTGAAACCAGAATAGAACGGCAACAAAGTAATAACCCAGAGAGCGCTGAGGAAAATGAGCAACATCCAATTCAATCGCGTTGTCATTACTAAACCTGTAATTACAGAGATGGCGAGAGAAGTAAAATATCTGAATAAATGAACTGGGAAATATTTCATGGGAGATGAAATATGCAATGGTGAAACAAATGATGTGTTACAGTCTCAAGTTGTGGGTGCATGCATTTTGAGTTAACCTCTAGAACTTCCCCCTGACAAATTAGGCAAGTGTCTAAAGATGAGCTGATCCCAAATAAATTGGTAGTCATTGGTAATTTCCAGTGCATTAAATACATTAATATTGAATACGAATTAACTTTCAAACCTTATTCACGCAAACATGAGAGAAGCAAATATTTTTTAATTTGATATTTCATGAAAGACGTGGTCTGTCTATACACCGGAAAGTACCTGGCTCGGTGTATTCTCTTTTCTAGTTAGTGCGCTGGGTGAGAGCCTCTTCAGAAGAGGCTTCCATTAATGCTTTCTTATTCAAGAAGTTAAGCCGCTTGTTTGAAGCAACTTCAAGTCATCCACACGGAAACAGTCGAGGAAGGAGTGGCGGAAGGAATTAAGGGCGAAAATTTCCACAAAATTCCAAAAACAATTGAGTAAAATATGCTCGCGAACATGCCAAAGAGCGAACATTCTTTGGGGAAGGAAGAATTCCCACTCAAAAGCAAATCCTCCCACCACTTCAGTTTTATGACAATGTTTTAGCTCGGAGAACAGTGAAGAACGGGCCAATCAAATTAATCCAAAGTCATCACGCCACATCGTGTCAGACGACGAGAGGGGAAATGAGTACTGAACGATACTGTTATTAATCATCCCAGGAATTGAAGGTCACCTAAATTTCTACATACTGGCGCAAACATGTACATCTCGTACTTCGAAAGCGAACCAAAGGGTGGGGCTAAAATTAAAAATAAAAATTTCGGTCTCTCTCAGCTACGGTTCCGTAAGGCGTGAACCAGGGAGTTGTGGCTGAGGATGAAGGGTGGCAGAGAAGTAAAATAAGCTCAGTGTTGTCAAAGGGGATGGAGTTGGGAGGGGTTGAGTATGCGGGGGGTGGGGGAAGGCGAGGAGGAACATCAAGCTGGGGGCAAGGACGAGCGGGCCTCCGTGTGGTCTCTTTTTTTTAAGTGGTTGTGCATGAGGGTGGGCTCATGGAAGAACCGACCGACAACGCCCGGGACTGTTCATTTTATTCTTGAGGGGCGACACAGTCGGAAGAAGGGCGAGAGGGGGACCTCGCATCTCTACCAACCACCCGGAAAACAAGGCGGCGATGGTGGAGGGAGTGAGTGTGTCCGGGTGGGAAAATAGCAGCGGGGAAGGGAGAGCAAGGGCGGTAGGAGTTAAGAGGAGAGGGGTGGAATGGAGAAGAAAAATCTTCGGCAATGCGGCGCGTGTTGTATGAGAGGGAGGGGGGGGTCTCCCACTCTTTCACCCAACTAGACCCACACACTCTCTCTCTCTCTCTCCCTCCCTCTCTCTCTTTCTCTCCCTTGGCCCTTTTCTCGATCGATAGAGCACGCGTGTGTAAGCCGGCGGTTGGCGGTGGCAACGGTTTGGAGGTTATGCTCTATAAGGAGAGCAGGTTGGCTGGCAGGAATGAGGGAGAAAGGGCGGACTAAACTTTGCCTGCCGGATAAAGCTGTGCCGTAGACCATTTGAGGAGGAAACGGCGGCGTAAATCACGGTTAGTTTGGCAGAGCATTTCTTTGCATTTTCATAGGGGTCAGGCACATATCTTATAATTGCTGTCAAAATACTATGATTAGAGCATGAGTTCGATTTGGTCATTTATTTACTTTCATACTTCTCGAGCAAATCAATGAATATTTGTTCGCCATTTGGGGGTTTTCCAGTTTGAATGTGTATTTGGCCAATGTGCCTAATTTCCTTCTTCTGGTTATGCGCTCCACGAAAGGAACTGTTCCTATCCATAATGGCAGTGTATGATTGCTTTCCCTACTATCCTCTCCTGTTATGTCCTCGTCCATTTCTCCTTTGGCGGGTGAAACTGCTCCCGAACGCCATCTCCTGGCCAAAAAATCGGGGCACTTGGTTTCATAAGTCAAACGCAGATTTCAGTGTAATTTCCGTTTCCTCGATAGCTCAAGTCGTTAGAGCATCGTCAAGTAGAAAGGTCCGCACTTCAAGTACCGACCAAGGAGATATTTTTTAGAAGGGACTAAGTTCGATTCCCAGGCAAGCCTCTCTGGGCACCCTCAGCTCCACCCAAACTGTATTATTTTGGTATAAGGAACTTGGCCCCCTACCCTGGTGTATGAATTTCACACACCGTCGGGTTTAGTACTGGGTGAACTCTACCATCAACTATGATGGTAGAGTTCACCCAGTACTAAACCCGATGGATCTTTCCCCTCACTCGGTATCGAATTTTCGGTGGTCCAAATCACCTTTCTCAAGGAAGAGAAGGACAGAACTATGTCCGTGTTTTGTCCTTTGAGAAAGGTGCTGAGGAGAGAGTTGATGACCGGGACGTCGAGTTAGGATGTCAAGAAAAGACATCCTTACAGACATGGTAAAAACATTGATATGGAGCGTAGGGTATGTACGGCGCGGAAACATGGTCATTGAAGCAGGAGGATAGACGTGGATTCGAGGCTTTTGAAATGCGGGTGTGGAGAAGAATGGAGAAGGTGAAATGGACCGAAAGGAAAACAAATGAGGAAGTACTACATATGGTGGACGAGGAGAGGGGTTTGTTGGGATAAATCCTATGGAGGCAGGAAAAAAGGATGAAAGGCGTACTGAAGGCAGTTGGATGTTGAAGACTGTGATGGAGGGAAAAATGTTGGACAAACGAGGAAAGGGCAGGAACAGGATAGGGATGTTGGACGGGATGAAGGGAGGAAGTACACAGAGATGAGATAGATTGGGTTGCTGGATTGGGTTTTGTTTGGAGTTACAAAATGTTTGTTTGATGGTGTGTCCATCCAAAAAAAACCTACCTTAACCGGTAGATTACCTAATAATAATAAATACATATATATATATATATATATAGATGATTTCTTCGAAGTAACACGGGAGTGTTGAATAAAAAACTTAGACAGTAACACACATCACGAGAACACATAAAAAGAACACTCACAATAATATCTTGATAATTTCGACGGACTCGAGTTCCGTCTTCTTCGGAAGATAAGATATGACTGAGGAAAAGGGTACGTGGTGCAGAGAGAGTAGGGGACGAGGGACAGGGGAAAACAGGTAGTGGGGGAGGGGTGAAGGAGGAGGTTATGGAGGGGGAAAGGGAAAAGAAAGAAAGAAAGAAAGAAAGGAGGAGGTTATGGAGAGGGAAATTATCAAGATATTACTGTGAGTGTTCTTTTTATGTGTTCTCGTGTTGTGTGTTACTGTCTAAGTTATATATATATATATATATATATATATATATATATATATATATATATATATATATATATATATATATACATATAACTTTTGGACGGCACAATAGAACACAGAATAAAACAGATAACACGTAAAAGGACACTCACACTGTAGATGATTTAAGCTTTCGGCATACTCCGAGGTCTTCTTCAGGTCAGACCTGAGAGTCTGACCTGAAGAAGACCTCGGAGTAGGCCGAAAGCTTAAATCATCTACAGTGTGAGTGTCCTTTTACGTGTTATCTGTTTTATTCTGTGTTCTATTGTGCCGTCCAAAAGTTATATTGCTCTCGTGAGTACTTCCGCATCATCGATATATATATATATATATATATATATATATATATATATATATATATATATATATATATATATATAAATTCACTGATAGTCATAACAAACACAGAAACCAAAACACACAAAAGAGGGAAAACTCACTGGTTTCACCTTTCTCAAGAGGAATTAGGAACAGAACTCATATATATATATATATATATATTCATTCAAACAGAAATAGGTATAAGGAAAGGGGATAGGAAAACACATAAAAGGCGAACACAGGACATGTGGGGAAGGCGGTTTTTTGAGCAGATCACGAAAGTAAAAATATTTCCCTATCCCGGATAGGAAAATATTTTTACTTTCGTGATCTGCTCAAAAACCGCCTTCCCCACATGTCCTGTGTTCGCCTTTTATGTGTTTTCCTATCCCCTTTCCTTATACCTATTTCTGTTTGAATGAATATTTGTGCGCCGTATGGCGGGATTTTCAAGTTTGAATATATATATATATATATATATATATATATATATACGTACCATCTGTGCATTTACAAATATTCTGAAGCTGTGAAATACTTTAAAAAGCGTTTTGAAAGTGACTTCAAAGCTCGTAACACACATTCATTCATGAATGAAATAAAAATTATTTTCAACTTTTGCAAAACAGCATACGAGGACCTGCTCGTAAGGAGTGCATTATTAATGAATAAAGACCATATCTGGAAAGGAGTGGGGCACAATAGCATGGAGGTAACCAGAAATTTCCGGGCAAAACGAATGACTTGATTTTCTCCCTCTCTCGTAGCTGAGACCAAAATATTTGGCTTCGAGTGGTCCAGCACAGGGACGCAGCGGACGAAGATAGTTGATATTCCGAGAATATCTAGCGACACATACTAGTATGATGCTGATTTCCATGAAATCCGGAGAACACGCAATGTAATTTTTGTGAGTGATTGAGATCGATACCTACGTTTGATAGCATAAACTTCTCAAATGCTACAATTCATGAAGTATCAAGCAACAAAGAGCAGAATTTATGGTGCAACCACAGTTGGAATTCCGCTGCATTGGTCGGAAAGTTAATTTAATCTCCTGCTAGCCAAATATTGCCGCAGAGGAATGCAATGACTGCCTTGCGGAGATCGAAGGAAAAAAGTGTGTTTTTCCATACCCGAAGTTCTTCGTCTCTTTCCATCGCTTCGAGGAAATGTTGGTCTGTATCCCTTAAAGAACTACATCGAAGGCATCAAAGAAGGCATCACTCGGAATTCACATCCACGACTCTCCGATCAGTGCCGAAAACTGCATTCACTCAGCTATCACGTCGCCTTATACAGAAGTCATTACATTTGAGTATACTCAAACTAAGAAGATGAAATGTGCGGTGGAGGCTGCCGCTGTTAATTATTTAAAAAAGAAAAGATGACGTAAAGTGTGACGAATCGCATCATCAAACTGCCGGGGAAGAGGTTATTAAAAGAGGGGTCAAATGAAGTGTGACGGACTTAATGGACAGATGGCCAGATGTGACCAACGTGGATCTCTCGTTTAGCGTTAAACCTGCTTAGGGAACGGATGTCGAAAGGTTAAGGATAAGGCAATGAAAAAATAATAGCATAGAACAGCACAGGGAGCTGGGTGGGAATGAAGCCCGAGAAAAAGGAGAATTCCGTGAAGGTAACAAGGGAATCCACCGGAAAAGATTTTTGGTTCAGTGGTTAAAGGGGCACATGAAATGAAAGACATGAATGGAAAGAGGATGCAGGTGAGGTGGGAGACTAGAGAATTCGGCGAGGGCGAGAGAAAAGGGCAAAAAAGTTGGTGGCGAGAGCGGGCGAACGGGAGAGATTTGCCCCAGGGGAGCACTTGCCACCTTCTGTAATTTCCTGGTGAAAAACTCGGAATAAACTCATTAAATTTACCCCGTAAATCTTGCGGATACCGGGCAACCTTCTAATGGTGTGGGCAGTTCTTCTATGAAAAAAAAGGAGATTGGCTACTCTCCTGAGGTTTCCAATCAGGCTGGGAATCCTAAAGGCTGGAGGAAGTGGAGTGGAGAATGCAATACGATATCGCGTACCAATGGGAATGCAACATCGTCCCTCCAAAAATTTTCTACCTCAAGGTGTAATACTTTTTTGGATCTTTTTCTTCATGAATTTCTAAAGAAGGCCGTAAAACATGGGGTTCTTTTTAGGTCCCCTGGGCTGCGAAGAGGAATGACGAGAAAGAGTAAGCCGGCTGCTTTATGACCCGTCGTAGTTCCACGTAAATTGATTTTTCGGGTGCCTATTTTCCCGGTTTGCGTCCGAACTCGCAAGGAGTGTCCACAGCACTTGGTGACGCATTGCTCAAGGAAAATGAAATGTATCCTTAATTAGAAGACATTCCTCACTTGGAAATTACGTGAGACATTAGCTTTTGAAACTTGATTAAATTAACTGGGAAAAGATTACTTTAACTCAACTTGTATGAAACTACAGTATACTTTTACGTTAAATTGAGTTTAAGATTATTTGCGGGGGGAAATCAATTGCATTGGAGACTCATTGTTAAAATTTCATTGCTATTTTCCCATCAAAGATGAAATTTCTTAAGAATCTGTTGAAACAAAATTTAAATCTACGGACATTATTATTTTTGTTTGGTTTTTTTTGCATTAAAGGCTGATAAATATTCCAACACAATCTTGAAAACTTTACGCGAAATGAATTTTGATTGAATGTGATCTACATGCACACCGCGCCCAGTATTTTAGCATATATCTTCGCTGGACTTAGAATCAACCGAATACACACATCTAAGTTTGCATAAGGTTTAATGAAAGAGCATAGAAAAATATAACTTTAACCTCAGGAAATTTCTGATTAATTCATTTCACTAGAATGCGCTCCTAAACCTAATTTAATAGCCCATCATCCCATTAAACAGAATCGTTAAAGGCAAACATTTGTTGGGATTGACATAGATGATGAAACATATAGGCTTATGTAGCTTTAATACTAGTACAAGCACAGGGAAACATATCCGTTCGGAGAATGTATTTTAAATAACTTGTTCATTGCATTACTTCTCCTCTATTTTACCTGTGATCATTCCCTAATCTAAAAAATATTAATTTCGCTACTGCTTGTATGCGTGGGTGTTTCGGCAAATGGCTTTAATTATGTTATCGAGAGTCAATGAAATGCTCATAAAGAGAATGCTGGGTGGAAATAACGTTTTTCGGTTGCAGTTGCGTGGGTACCGATTAATCGAATTTTTCGAGAGAAGAGCTGGCATTTAAATCTGCCGCTGCTGGAGAGTAAATTATCGAGTCTTTTAGTCCACCAAAACACGGTGCGGATTGAAATAAATACCGAAATACAAGGCACCGAATTGCCCCTTAAGTCGCACAGGCCAACACGGAGTAGTGGTGACTCATCGTCAGAACGCTGAAGCGTGCCATTTTGAAGTCGTAACACGAGCATCTGCTGTTTATTCCCTCCTTACCATTCCGATCCATAATGGCCACTCGGCCTTCTTTTTTCTTCGCGGCATAAACCATGGCCTGCTGCTCTTTTCCCTCTTTTGACTTCGCCGGTGGGCGACTGAAGTATTACACACGTGTATCAGTGTGTTTGCAAGTGTTTAGGGTGTGTACCAGCGTGTGAAGGTTGCCCAAAGTTGGAACCTAACGTCTAGACCACTCCCTCTTGAACCACTTAGTTTGATCATTATGATGAACCTGCTAAGTCAGCCTCTTTCGCGGGATTAATTTACCTCAAAAACCACATAATTGTGCTTGTGACCAATTAGTGGTGCGCCTTTACGGCTCTTCAAAAAAAATAAAGAGAAAAACTTCTAATGGGAGAAAGAGCGTGTGATTCTTGTGGTTGTCCCAGGCGAGGAATTAATTTCCCATAAAAAATCACGAGGGCGTGTAAATGTAGACTGCCTGTCTATGCGAGTATTACTTGTATGTTTTCTGGGTGTGGTGATCCCTGGTATGGAGTCTAATTTCCTCGTAAATCACCAAAATTGAATTTCCATTTCAAACAAGTTTCGTACCACACTCTTTACGGCCTAAGAAGTTTTCCGCACTTCATTCAAATAATGATATTATTATTATAAGGTAATCTATTGGTTCAGGTAGGTTTTTGGATGGGCAAATTATCAAATAAACATTTTGTAACTCCAAACAAAACCAAATCCAGCAACCTAATCTACATCAGGTCCCTCTTCATCTCTGTTTACTTCTTTCCTCCCTTCATCCCATCCGACATCCCTATCCTTTTCCTGCCCTTTCCTCGCTTGCCCAACATTCTCCCCTCTATTACCTTCTTCAACATTCCACTACCGCTCAATACGCCTTTCATCCATTTTTCCTGCCTCTATGGGATTTCTCCCAACAAACCCCTCTCCTCACCCACCATCCCTAGTACTTCCTCATTTGTTTTCCTTCCGGTCCATTTCACCTTCTCCATTCTTCTCCACACCCACAATTTAAAAGCCTCCAATCTACGTCTATCCTCCTGCTTCAATGACCATGTTTCCGCACCGTACATAGCCACGCTCCATATCAAAGTTTTGACGAGTCTTTTCTTAACATCCTTACTCAATGCCCCTGGTAATGATATAAGATCCTAATAATATTCTTTCTATCAGAAGTGAACCCGAGAGCCCTGGGCCTTGCTTAATTTTTAGTGAAGACTATTTTAATCATTTCCGTAGAATCCTTTCGGGCTGGATCCTCCGAAAACTCAGTCAGACTTACTTCCTTCTCGCAAAAATTGTTCACAGAGCTAGCAGATATTCTTTCAGCTTATGTTTTCCCTTAATTATCGCTTCATCTGGAGAATCCCAAACAACATTGGGTTATTCCTTAGATTGGGGAAGCGGAACAGAACAGGGTCAATGGAGGCGAACTGTACGGGAGGATGGGATCGGAGGAGAAACGATGATGGGACTGAAATGAGACTGCGACAGGGGATGAACGGTGAGGTCTAGAGGAAGTCTTCGTACCATATGTTTTTGGTACTCGTGGATATTGATCAATCGGGAGAATCGGGATGAAATACCCACCCGGGTGTAATCCCTCGGATCTGTTGTTCTCTTTTGTGAAAGAATTTAAGGCAGACAAATGAGAGAGTGGATTCAGGACCTTGGTGGGGGGTGGGAGAAGAAGACAAGGGGGAGAGGACAGGCGTGAAACTGGAGATGCGCCCGAAGCAACTAACTTGCGGGGGAGCGAATGGGCGCCGCTTTCCCCCGGTTGCTCTCAAGCAGCGAGGGCACAGAAGTCAACCGCCACGCCCCTACCACAGCCCCATGCAGTACTGGTGCTGCCAGTGGAGTGAAATTCTTCACCCCGGACTCTGCCGCATTCTCCACGAGGGAGACGGCCGAAGTCGTTGCCAAAAGGTTCTTGCCGCACGAAACTTACTAACGGACGGAAGTGTGGGTGGGGGGACGCTGTGTTTTGTGATTTTGCCAAGAGGTTGTGAAGATATCTGGAGCTGGAAGACCCTTAACCTAGCTCGAAGGAGACCGATTCATCAAAATCTGAGTACAGTTTAATGTTCAACGAAAACTGGTTTCGCGAATCACAAAATTTTAAACGAGAGGGAGGAAGAAGTCATCACTTTCGTTGAGGAGGGTAGCCGACATTTCATGCAATTGAAGGATGGGAGGTTTTATGTTGCTCTCTGTTCATAACTACAATGAACTTAGCGGGAATGAGTCCATATTCCATCAACTCCTGTAATCACCGACCCTGAGTAGAGAGAGAACGAATTATTTGGAGAGAGATGGGAGACTGAGGAAAGCAGTAATATGCGATAGAACAATTCCTTCACAACTAAAGTAATATATCACACCATGTAATTACACTGTGATCTCCTTTTTGCAGGACCCAGATTCTGTTAGTATGAGGCATCTTTAGGAAAGCATTCTGTCATTTTGGAAGGTGTATATGGTCAGTTTGGAGGATGGGTGAGGTTGGGAGTGGCGAAGAGGTAAAGCGGGGAGAGAGGGAGCGGAGGCAGTTGACCTTGCGAAAAGGGTAGTGGGAGTGGTGTAGAACGGAGTAACGGAAGAAGCCTCTTTAAACCGGGCAGGAAAAAATTTTAGAAATCGCATTTTGCCTTAGAAAATTTTTGAGAAGAAATACAATTTGCTGGAATCTGGGGAAGCGTCGCAAAATACAAGATGCCATTGTACGCAATTCCTATAATAAAAGATTTGTTTGTAATGAATAATTACTCACAAACGAAGTTTAATAGATAGGATTAACAGGCGAAATTCAATAATATAAGGAAAGCCTAGAGTATCAATTAAGGAAAAATATGAGAGTCTAGAAGACTATGGAACCTGAAGCTACCTTTAACAAACTACCTCTTATATTGTGAATAGAAAATCAAAAATGGTGATGATTTTGCTTTCCCAACGTCAGTAAAAATGTTCGTTGTTTCTCTCAAATGTTTCATACATTTTGTAAATAGGACTTGCATCATAATCACCAAGGATTATCAATACGAGTACTAGTTTTTTTAGCAACTCTCTAAACTGTTCCCTGCCGATTTCTTCATTCCTTCATTGTTCTTCACACCCATATTTTTCATTACTTAACTTTTCCTAATTAATATTGGCCTTGCTCTAAGATATACATGTGTAAATATGATTTTTTCCAAATTAATTGGTGATTTTTTGGACATTTCATATTAAAACATTTCGAAAGACGCAATAAGTTTCATTAGCTGAGATGCGAACAATACTTTGATTAGATGAGGAGGTGGATGGTTCGAGGAATGATTACGACCATATTCGGGATTGATACAAACGTGCAAACATTATAAAACAAATTATGAAATATTAAAATGTTGGAAATTTGTTGTTTTAGCTAAGGACGTATTGCTTTCAACCGTAATTCGGAAGTGGAGGGGCATATGATAAGATTTACTGTCAAGTTGTAGGTGCCTAGGACAAGAGGAGTGAGTGGGGAAAATGTGTCGTACGGGAATTGCAACTCGGCAGAACACATTATATTCCCATTCACTCCAGAAATATCGCTAAAGAAGCTAAGTGATTAGCTTAAACATCCTATATTCGAAAATACGTCAGAAGTTGATTACTTATTTGTGCAAATTTGGATCAATCCCAAAGAGATGTACACTGAGAGTCAATCTGACCTAGGTGACTTAACACTGATGAAATTCAAAATACAACAAGAACATCATCAAGAAATTCAAATGAAATTTGCTTCCGAACCTTTCTTGTGTCATTAATTGGGATAAAAACAGTGCTGGCATCTGATAAAGATTGTATTGAAGATTCTGGCTGGTCATGCCAATTGAACTTATTTTTTCAACAACTCAATTTTGCCATTATTTAATGGAAAAAATAAATTAAGTAGAATCAGACATTTTACGGAATAAATGGAACTTAGAGCATGATTAAAAAATTCTTTTTCCCTTATTCAATGTAAAAATGCGTTTTTTGAACATTAATCTATAGTATATACAAGGCGAGAAAAGTTCTTTCTGTGTACACTTTTTACAATAGTGATCTTAAAAGAGTGATGCCATTTTTCCGGAACCTCTATCTACCAACGGGATCCTTATATAAAATGGGCAGAGACACACAAGAATGGCAAGACTCACAAACGAAATTTCTTAAGCGTTGAACCGAGCGGAATTTAATTTCAAAAGTACCGAAAGTAAGTCGTGCGATACGACCATTTCATAACGCCATGTTAATTTAGGAAGCCAGCCTTAACGTAAAAGGGAAGCGACCAATGCACTTGGAATACGACGACACAAAAAAAGGAAGATCAGTGAAATTAGCTGTGAATAACAAATGGGGGTTCGTCCACCGATTCCGCGAAGTGTGCGAGAAGGAGAAGGAAGATTGATAAATATTTAAGAGTGTTGGCCTCCCTCCGGTATATTTCAATGGCCAGGAATATGACAATGCGGAAAGTCTTTCCCTAATCATGGCAATGGAGGGAGCATTAAGAGAATTAAGTCCCATCGAATTGCGAAAGCAGCAAGTATGCATCGCCCCGTGGCAAGGCCAACAAAACACACGTATCTAACAGTTACTGCGGCAACCGGGAGAAACAAATCACTGAATGCATGGCTTGTGATGCTGGTAGATGAAAGAGGGAAAATTCCTCGAAAAAATAGAAAAAATTAAAAAACGATATAAGGTGTTTCAAGATTTCGGATATATTTTTCACCAAAATGGACCTGCGGTTCTCATAATATTTATAACCCCAGCAAACAAAACGGATAAAAAGTCGATATTTTAACGCGTCAGTTGATCACTTGGGGTACAAAGATGCCATTGCTAAAGAAATCTTGCAATTTTCGGATTATCACATGAATTTTTTAAAGTTTTATATCGAAAATTTCCTCTAAATTTTGGCCTTCAAACGCAGCCATTATATCCTCTTTAATTAGGAGTATTGAAATAAGTAAAAGCCAAAACTAGATATTTTTTTAGGTAATCTACCGGTTAAGGTAGGTTTTTGGATGGACAAAACTATCAAATAAACATTTTGTAACTCCAAACAAAACCCAATCTAGCAACCTAATCTACATCAGGTCCCTCTTCATCTCTGTGTACTTCTTGCCTCCCTTCATCCCGTCCAACATCCCTATCCTGTTCCTGCCCTTTCCTCGCTTGCCCAACATTCTCCCCTCTATTACCTTCTTCAACATCCCACTATTGCCGATCAATACGCCTTTCATCCATTTTTCCTGCCTCCATAGGATTTCTCTCAACAAACCTCTCTCCTCACCCACCAACTCCAGTACTTCCTCATTTACTTTCCTTTCGGTCCATTTCACCTTCTCCATTCTCAAAACTAGATAGGATTCATCAAATTTTACAAATAGCTCTTGCGACATTAATAAAGCTTGATTAGCATTCCAAAGAACCTACTTCATTTTATAATGAACTTTATTTGATTTATAATGGCAACAGGGCTTTTATAGGATCATTATTTTGCCGTTAATGATGACGGTTATTAGTTTTAAGACGTGACAACGTGCGTACCGTAGAACAGTAATATATTTTTTCTGTCTTCATCTTGGATCATAAAAAAATACATTGTACTTGACATCTCTCTGGCATAAACTTTTTCCTTTTCCCAAAATTTTAATATCAGAATTTGTTTTATTCTGTACAGCATGTTACGTGTTATATATAATATCTAACCTTTTCTAATCGAAGTCTTTTCGACAAGAAAATATTCTATAATGAAAAGAGAAAGCTAAAGTAGTAATCCCATAGCAGAAATTGTATTCTTCAATACCGGCTCATTCCTGGTTCAAGGTGAGACAAGAAAACCTGTTGCCATTTGGAAGTCGACTTAACCAATAAAAAATATTAAGAGTGAGAAACTAAGAGACATTTTGATTTTTTCGTGAAGAAAATATTATTTAAAATCCAGAATGCAAATGTGAAATTATTAACACTCAACACAATTGTGAATTGAAACAAAATGATGCGCACAACCTGCCCACCCAGGATTTTCTCGCAATGGCTCACGTTTTAGTATATTGCCGAATCGAAAAGCTTCATGAAAATCTTAAGAGCGGGGAAATAGTTTCGATTTTTCAGGTTCTGTGAGTGATAATTGCTATGACGTACGCATTTTTGTCATAGAATGAGATTGGACAGAAGAGAAACAGTCCTGGCGACCGCCTCGCCTATCAGTTCCCACCGCGCGAAAAGGCTTACTTGCTTGCTGAACATAGGGGAGTCATAAAATTTAAAAAAAAAAAAGACGAGGAGGAGGAGAGAGAGAGAAAAATGTAATCGTGGATTGTAGCCTCGCGGACAAACAACTCCATTCTGGCAAATCGAGACGTCACACATTCACGCACCGGCGTGCCAAGAAATTTTTAATGACGGGAAAGGGGTGGAGTGAGTTTGGAATAGGTTTCAGCAGGTGGATCTGATTAGTGTACAGTTTGACTTCTGACGGCAACATGAGCTCATTCAGAAGTGTTCGGAAGTTGGAACGTTTGTCCTTCCTCTAGATAATTAAAGTTTCATTTGTTTCCAACCCTCCATTTGAAATTTTCATTGAAAAAAAGGTCGTGTGTAAAGTGAAAGTAATAAATTTTAAAAAATATTGAATTATTTAACAGTGAGTCTCAGGTGGGGAACATGCAATGTTTTAAAAAAAAATTGAATGTGAATGTAAGCTCAAAAATATGGAAAACGAAAATTTTCCTAAACAACGTTCTATTATTTGTTTAAAGTAGTAATTTCTCGACAGAGACACAACACGCCGTCATCCGGATTCCGGCGGATAATGCCACGGCACAGTATTGCTGGCTTTCTTAGGCAGCCTTTCTACGTTGGTAAGGTTAGTTCGTTTGAGCACATTCGGCGAAATATCATTAAAAGTATCTAAGTATCTCACCAGGGGAAAACAATGAAAACCTACAAGCTGATTTTTTGTTCAAGCAATAAGGGTCACAACGAGGAAATTGACCATAAAATATGCAATTTCTGTTCATAGGACTAGCATTATTGCGCAAGTACATCGCTATCTATTGCACCGACTATAGCACATCGCTGTCGACTTCAGAAAATATTTTTATTTATGGTCCAAAGGATGAAAGAACCCTTCACAGCTCCTGTATTTGTAAGCAAAAATATGAAGGAGAAACGCGACTTCGAGTATCATGATTTTATTATAAAAACATATCTGTAAATTATGCACATAAAACATTTCAAACGCAATTTAAACTAATGAAATAATTAAATGATAATTTAAGTATTTTAACGTATACGAGGTTTCAGGTCACTTCATTATTTTTCAATTTTATTGCACAGCTTCATAGTAATTATTAATGTTAGTAGCTGAAATATTCGATATTGGTTTTTATGCTCGAATGCATAAGAACATTTCAGACGTACTACTCACATACCAGGAAAAAATGTAATGGATATCCCAAGTTGATGAATAAATTCTTCAGCAAGTGGAGTACTTATAAAGGAGAACGGGGATTCATGTCTCTGAGCGACATGTCCATTCTCATTAAAAGTATGAACAGTATAGCAGGAAGTATCAAGACTGGCCAATATATTTATGTCTCCGAGAAGAGGGCTCCCATTATTACCTGACCGCTCGTATTTTGAGGCATGTCTATTCGTGGGAGAGGCAATCCTGTGCATAAAATGTGTACGCAGCCGGCGGTGGTAGGGATACAACCACGGAGCAAACAAAAACGTAATTCCAATGGCATGGGTAGGTAGCATTCTTTCCTATACATGCTCCACAGAAAAAATGTCGCCCTCGTGCAAATTTAATACGTCACGTTTTCAGAAACATCATAAATGTGTATACTTACAAAAAATAATGTAATTTGATGTAATGTTATATTGTGTAACTTAAATTAGTATAATGCAATGCGATGTAATGAATGCAATATAATAATATGTTAAATTATTTTATTAATGTACACTATATTAAATTATATAATATAGATTAATTACTTTCAGTTCAGAAACATACATAGCGCAAAACTGTTGGGATTACATTTGCAATTTAATTTAAATGGGTAATTAAAACGAATTTTTTGGCGCAAATGGAAATGTGCACAGTACCGTCACTTGCTCCGTAGACCTCGTATCTTGTACAAAGGTTTTATTGTATTCATAATCCATATGACATAACAATCGGACGGTGTCAATTTTGTAGTGTATCACAGTTTCTGATCTTGCGTAACACCCACGCATAAAGAGAAATCGAAAAATGGCCCTGGGTATTGAAAATGATAACCTAACAATGAAAAATTCCATCCATCTAGAGATATTCTCCAATTTTCGAAAACATTTTCAAAAGGAATGCCTTTAATTATTAATGAAGCACTCCGTTTAATTTTCGGGCGTGCCCCCATGATTAAAAAACTTGAGTATAATGTTAAGCTGTTCAGGAAATTAAAGGAACTGATTTATAAAAGCATCTCCAAGATGTATCTGTTTTTCAGAGTATTAGTCGATTGGAAATAGTATATCATCGTGTATTGGTTGTGTAGAATTGGGTAGAGCGCCGTGATAAAAAAAGCTATTAACCGAAGATGAACATCATTAGTATTTTTTAAAGTGTTAAATTTCTTGATTGAAATAATTTTATTCGGTAAGTGCAGCATTATATTTTGATCAAAATATATGCGTGAATTTGATCAAAGTATGTATATGAATACTCGTATGCTGACATTTCGAAGTCTTTAAACTTGTCCATACTAATCTATGCACCCAAATATAGCCAGAGTTAACATATAAAACGAGAGCGTTTGAAACGGTTTGATGCGAACAAGACTCCACAAGTCGAATGTGGATGTGGACTCGTCAAAGACCTGACAGATCGGAGAATAAACGGAGGATCCGACTATCTACCCTTCTAACTCCGGGCTAACATTTGAGAAAGTTCACTGAGCTCAACCGCGAGCTGGAAAGTTTGGAGGGAGAGAGAGAGAGAGGAACGACATTAAAAATGAAAGTTCTGGACCAGGGTAGGTACTCAAGGGAGAATGAGGTGTGGTGAGATCAGAGGAGAAATGGAGAGAGAAAGAGACAAGAGGGTAGAAAGGGAGGAGGATATGAGATAAGGAACGAAATGTCGAGTTAATGGACTTGACGCGAGGTCGTGGTCAGTTTGAGGAAGAGAAATGGGCGAGATGACACTGGAGAGGGGGTGAGTGAGTGAGAGGAGTGGGCTGGAGAAGGGAGAGTGAGGAGGAGGGAACACACTACCGAGGTCCAGTTTATGACAGCTCCCAGGTCCGGCAGTAAGTTGTAGGAAATGGTATTGGGACCGGGGGGGGGTCAGCGGAGGGTGTGGGGGAGGACGGAGCAGGAGCGCAAAGCGGCGGGGAATTCTGCGCGTCGACCGAGTACTCCGATTGGAGGAAATGAGAGGGATCGAGGAAAATTGAGAAGGTGGATTTACTACGAGTAGGTGGAATGGGGCAGGGGCGTTATGAGAGACTACTGAGCTTATACGAGTCTAGCGGGGTGATAGTGGAACGGCGGAAAACTGGTTTGAAGCTGTTGATCGGCAGAACAAAGAGGTGTGGAAGGGAAGAAAGAGATAATGGGAAATGAGACAACGCCGTGTGGATGAAGAGAGATGGGGAGAAGACAATTGATCTGCATCCTGATTCCGTTTATCAACCAAATGCAGAAGCTTATCGTTATTAGATATTGATGCTAGCCCTCCGGCCTATATAATTACTCTGGCAAAGGTGAAGCATCCGTTTTCCCTCTGCGTTTCCGTCTTTTCTTCCCTTTATCATATGTATCACGCCCAATATCCTATTCCCTGGGCGAACAGTTGCTCCATCAAGGGAGATACAGTGAATCAACAGGCTGGCTGAATAAATGAAAACCGTGGGGTCAGCCGCGATGCGGTGAGGGCCCTGATACATATTCATAGTTTATCGAATTCAAAACTTTATTTCCCTCCACCTCTGCTCCTCACTCGGTGAACGGATCGTCATTAGCTCAGCCCATTCTAAGTCAGGAACGTCCAAAACCTAATATTTTACCAATAAATTACTAATTTAAAATTAAATTAAGTTCATATTCACATTTTATTTTAAACTGGGCACAATTATAATATCGATTCGATTTCATCTGACATGGGAGGGCGCTCCAATTTTACATTCAGTGCCTGAAAAATTATTTTTTATGTGCGAACGTGCCGCTTCAATGAAATTTAGCGTCATTTTGACTAACTTAGTAGGAATGAAGTATGATGCAAATTCTTCCGGAATGTTAATTGTTCCTGTTTGCTTTTTGGGATTCAAACAAAATGTAATTTTGTAATCGACATTGCATATACCGCAGAATTAATCCCACGGAAGGGTAAGTACTTAATTTAGTTTTCTCTAGTGGACTAGAATAAAGTTAAACCCATTTTGAAACACATCTTTTCCACTGCGAACTATGAAAGAGGCCAATTAAATCGGTAAGGGAAAGAGAAAGAGGAAATTGGAATGGTAAACAACTCCTATAACCTCTGCGATTCAATTTTGGAAGGTTTGAACTTGGCAAGAGTTTATTTTTCTTATATAAGAAAAATACGTTCCATTGTAACGGTAAGCCCGGATTTTATAACAACTAGTTAAATACAGTAGTTAGCTACGGTGTATTTAATTTAGTCGCCACAAGCAGCACAAAATTTCTAATTAGATCATAAATATCATTACCAGTATGACTCTTGCGTCCGCGACTGATTAATTCGTCAGCAGCACGAGATATTTTGAAACGGTTTATTTCAATTAAAGCTTTGAGCCAGTTGTAATGATGCTAATTAGGGAAGGAGAGAGACACCTGAGGTAATTTGCGGCAATATTAAACATGGGATGATTTGTTAGCTATAGGTCACGTTTTCAGGAAAAGGACCATAGAAAAGGAGCGTGCATAGAAACTAATGTTCGGCATGAGCCTTCAACAAGGGAAACGTGGCCTCTTAGGGGTCCACGATTTGACGTTCCATCCTCTACATACCTAAGGGGAACTGTACATTTAACGCTCCTCATGAGACACTGATGTAATTATCGGGATGCGAACGGAAAGCTATTGCTGTGAGAAGCCAATACATCAACACCACCCCCCTTTACTTAATTTTCAGTTTACAAGCAGTAGTGTAACAGTTTAGGCTAAGTTTTGGCCTAAACCTTGGCAGAATTCACTCGTAAACCTCAACTTACATGACACAAAAAATTTTTAAACCCCATATTACATATTACAGTAACCCACTCTTTAAATCTACATACTTTCTTTCTACCACCCTCAATTCCATCTAAAATGCGTATTCTCTTCTTCCCTCTACCTCGATTTCCCAGCGTTCTTCACTCTATCATCGCTTTCAGCATCCTATTGCCTCTCAGTATGCCCTGAATTCACTTGTCCTGACTTCTCCGAGTTTCACCTAATAGCCGTCTCTTCCCTTACCATGTCTGGAACTTAATCGTTGATTTTCCTGTCGGCCAATGTTCTCCATTCCCTCCCACACCCACGCTTCAAATACCTCCAATTTACGCTTATAATCTTTCCTCAACAACCAGGTTTCCGAGCGCGACAGAACGACGCCCTACATCAAAGTCTTTACTAATATTTTCTTTGCAGCTTTACTTAAGGTGCTTATCATCTACTCCCGTCTCTCAATAAACACTTCCTAACGTAACACAATTCTTAAAAATATTAAATTCTGCAATGTACGATATGGCTACTGGTAATATGTCGGCAGGGGTGGCAGAGGGGTTGGCAAAGGAATCGAGTGAGATGAAGAGAATATTTGGAAGGCCGAAATCGGATGCCTAAGGATATCGATCGGCGCGCCTGATCGGGAACAAATTCGGCGTAGCTCCAGCCACGGCCGGCACGGCATGGCACACTCTTCGCCCTTCATGATTGGGGCCCTCCCGTCTCAATGATGTCTGACGGTGGGGCTCGGTTTCGGCTCACGTAAATTCCATTCGAACCAGCCGGAGTTATGCGACCGACGCCCGAAATCTCACTTAAGCCCCCCTTACGTGGGACGCATTTTAACACGTTGCGTACAGGCTTTAAATCCCATTACTAAGCCGAACAGTGTGACACTTATGAAACACGTGCCACGTCCTGACCCATGGGGAACGTGCCGTTGTTTTTTTTGCCGGAATAATCGTAAAATTTGGGCGAGAGAAAATAAGGGATTGATGTCGGCAAAAGGGTCAGGGTCTACATCTGGGACAGAGTCGTGCTTCTAACCGCATCTTGCAATTTTACATGATGGCAATGAACAGCAATGAAGCTAATATCGACACAAGGGGCAAAGTGTCCTCGAGTGCGAACTGTCGTTTCCGAGTTGAGGCTATTCCGATAATAATTTTTTTCTGAACATTTATTCAAGTTTGAAGGTTGGTAGAGTTGATTAATAACTTACCGTGCCACAATAACAATTTCAATGGGCACTAAAACTAAATGTTGAAACAAACATTATCACAACCGGAATTTTGAGTTAATTACAATATCTCCCATTCCTCGTACTTTGGCAGATCAAGTCCTGCTTCTACCTATTTTTATTTAATCAATTGTTAAGATAATGGAAATCGAAGATAGCATAGAGTGGTCACTGATAAAAGCACTAACGAGCCCTTCGTAAAGTAAAACAAAGAAAGAATTTGACGACGAGATAGCTGTATTCTTCATATACACAGACAGTAATCGACGAACCACAACGAAAAAATGGGCATAAGATGTTCGCTAAGGTGATAAGTTAAGATACAATAAGGTTCGCATGGGAAATCGTAATAGTGTGACCCGATGCTTCACCATTTCCCTCTTAACTCCATAAATATAAGAGGGATGTAATTGCGATCATAATGAATAATGTTCCACCTTGGGAGTAAAACTACGCATGGGCAAGTTGAATTCACAAAAACATGGGGATCGGAATCAAAGTATGTAAGAACCACATCAGCAACGATACGGAAATCATTACCAGAGCCGCCTGAAGGTTTGAAAAGTTCATTCAGAAAGCCGAAACGGAAACGGCACCTCGTATACCGTGACGACGTTATTTTGATAGAAACTCACAAATTTCTCCCCCCAGTTCTCCGCATGAATATAGCATGGCTTTATTATATTATCGATCTCACTTACCAAATATTTTGCCACTGGTACACAAAAGACCGAGAGGGAGGATCGTGGAACGGAGATAAAGGGCATTTTTCCAGTATGAACCGTAGGAAACGGCGTGGGCGGTTCAGAATGAGTGTGAAAGAGGGATAAATAACGAGAAAAGCAATTGAGAGTAAACGTGATTAAGGATGCGACACCGGCATGGGAAGAATACGGAGACGCAGAGAGATATGAGATTCACGATTTTGCGTTAAGGGTTAAGGAAAATTGCGAAAGAAACAGAGGTGGAAGCGGAGTCTTTAAGGAGGAAGAAAAAAACTTATTATTGCCGGTAACTCTTTGCTGAATTTCACAAATGAAAGTTCATATACGTATTTAAAAGCCATTCGGTTCCAAGAATCAAAAATTATCGAAACAGCATTAAGAATATATTTTTTTTGTTCTCGTAAGATGTGAACCTTAAGATGTAGTACAGAATACACTTGGCTGCAAAGACTATCTCATCGTCTTGATTTCCATAATCACTGCCCTATATTTTTTTCGAAAAACTATGAATTTATGTGGTAAGTTTAATATTTTTTCACCGTCTTGAAATGTACCATTTAAGTTTAAAATCACATTTGTTTCCCAATTCACACACAATTTCATTTAAGGGTTCAAATAATTAATTTTGACTTATGTGGCTGTCATCTGTTAAATTACTTCATTTCATGGACTGCCAATTTTGAGTGCCATTGATTTCGAATCATCTGAAAGTTAATTTAAGAAATTAATATTATCTTTGCTTTCTACAGAAATAAACTTTATTGGTCGACTCGTTTCGTTTACACTGTAACATCCTCAGGACTAGTCTACTAGATTAGACTAGGATGTTACAGTGTAAACGAAACGAGTCGACGAATAAAGTTTATTTCTGTAGAAAGCAAAGATAATATTAATTTCTTAAGTTAAAAATGGAATTCTACAAGTTAAGGCCTCAACCATTCAGTGCATCTGAAAGTTACCAAGAGCTTCTAACAGAGGCCTTATCTTGGGCTTGTTGAATTATATAATACCATAGAAAAGAAAATTGAAATGAAAATTATAAAGTTGGGACAAAGTATTGCTTTACTAATTTCGTCAAATAATTAGAACACTCGCTGCATGAACTGCGAGATATACACAAAAAAATGCTACGGTGTACACTCCACATACTTCTGTGCGTAAATTTGGTCAAAACTTCGATGCAGAGAGAAAGTGCCTTTATCGGACCTAATAAAAAAGAGTATTTTCAGCTCACTGCGGCATAAAATATGTAGGGGCACTGACCTAACTGAAGATCCAGGCAGAGTATATATTAAATTTCAAACCAGTAGGTTAAGTGCTCCGATAAGTACATCAAGAAACTAAGTTGAAACAGCTTCTTTCGGAAATGTTTATTCACTATCGTTTCCCATATATGTGCACCGTTTAGTGCACATGATAAGCACCCAAGGGGAAAATGTCATAAATGTTTGAAACGGGAGGAATTCATTCGGCCATTTCGTTTTTTTTTTTAATGTTTCCGCTGCTGCTAAAACTTCCAGATTTGCGACATTGGGATGGGTTCGAACTGAAGGGAGTAGAGGGATTGCGCAGGGCGTAGAATCGATGCAAAGGGCCTAGTAGGGAAAGGATTAGGGCCTCGGAACGTGATGAAAGAACGAGTGGGGAGGTGAAAGGGGATGGGGTAAGACCACCAGGGATTTAGCCGCATTATGGGACATGTTGAACAAGACGCTGCTGCGGCGGGCGGAAAAAGCCCCGTTTATGTAGAGGGGTTACTGCGAGAAGAGAGGGGAGCGGTGGAAGGAAAATTCGGGACTGAGGGGCACTTGGCGGCGGGGCAATTGAGGGGGTGGCAGCAGGAGATGGGAGGCGGAGTGGAAAGAGGACGTCGGACGAGCGAAGAAGAGATTTGGAGGAAGGAGGGAACTCGGGAGTTCAGAGTCTGGGACCTTTAAGGGCAATGGGAGTTGAGGGGAAGGGGAGGGGTGGGGTAGCAGAGCTGAAAAATCGCCAACAGCAGCAGTCGGGGTCGGGCCTGTAAAGGGGAACAGGGAATCGATGCGAAAGATTTAAGAGCGGGGTATGGATCAGGGTCAGGCGATATTTTCACGCTTCAGCGTAACGTAAACACTATCTAATTCAACTTACCTTAGTTTCGTGTGCATCATTCTCAATCTTGATCATGCTTGCATAATGAGGTCAGGACGCAGGGAAGGCGTAAGAGAGAGACGTATCGCGACAAGAGAAATACCTCGAAAGCCCCGTGCAAACGATACGGGCAATGAGGTAGTTATAATGGGGATGAGAGAGGTGGCAGGAATTATGACTTAACGTACAGAGATTACCAGAGACGTTATACGTAAGTTAACTTTTAAATACTCCCTAAGAAGATAGTAGAAAGGTTTTCAAATGTTGGAGTTGAGGAATGCCTATAGTTTTGGAGAAGATCTAAGGAGATTGAAAGTTAAATTGTCTCTAATCACGGTACTTTAACGGAAGGTCGAAAAATAATATGTTGTGAGCATAGGTTAACATCTACAGTTAACTAAATTATATCGCTAGCTACTATTTTATAATCAGAAATATAATTACACTTCATTATAATAATATAGTTGTTAGGGCTAAGGTAGATAGCGCTGAACCGAAATGTAATATCAGAATTATGGCGTCAGTCTCATCTTTGGATCTCATCCCGGACTTATTCAATTTTCCAAAATACCGACGTAAAAACACTCGCCTTACAATTGAAGGCAACATATTTTTTTCTAGAGACTTTCCTAAAGAAATTGCTCTTTGCCTTTTTCCGAGAGTTAGAGGGTTCGACTATGAACTTAGATGATTTATAAGTGATAGTTTATAGGAGGGAATTTTGGTACGGAGTGATAATGGCTAAAAGGAGGTGAACTGAACTTATGAACTGGTGCAACTGGGCCAGAGCAATCTCATAGAATATTTCCACACCTATAAAAAGTGCACCATAATTTTAGAAATTATGCCGACGGAAGAAACCCATAAAGTACATAATCTACTCCCAACCATTTTTCTGCCGTATTTCACTCTCTTTGCTCCCGCTCTTTTGTTCGCCGACGATGCATTATCGCTCAGTAGGATCTACCAGAGTGCTCTGGATAGATTCAATGAGGCTAAAAGAGATAATTAAATTACGTGCAAACACATCCAAAACGAAAGAATTCGAATTTGAGGAGGGTAATGGGAATAATGATTGCTTAGATTGTGCAAATGGAGAAATAATGGAACAAAGGGATGACTTTGTACATCTTGGCAGAATACTCGCGAATGATACATCATCATCTGCAAACCATTCTCTTCCCCACAATACTGACTGAAAGCTGAAATTAAGTAGGCCATAGGATAAGTAAATATACGAACCAAAGGTATTGGATAAGCGAGGCGTGTTTGCGGTAAAAAAGAGATAGGAGAGGGAATTAGTGAGCACCGATGATAGTGTAAGAAGTGTGCAAAGCTGTTTTGGTGATGTTGAGAGAATGGACGAGAACCGTACCACAAAATGGATATGGGAGAGTAGAGTAAATGACTTGAGAGAAAAGGGGAGACAGGAAAGTATTCGGCTAGTATGGTTGAAGATACTCTCAAGGCTAGGAATATTAAAAGTTTCACGAGCAGAAGAACATGTCTCATACAGGGTATTTTTTAATTTATATAGTACCCCGAAAGCCACCAATGGCGTGTGTGGTAGGGGGTGATTAAATACCAGACTACTTTTTACCCAATATACTTTTCCCTCGTAGCGCGGTCGGAGAACATTATTCTGATCCCTTATCGTTCTTGGGAAAAATTACGTCTTAAAAATACTCGTATCTGTTCTACACTTAATTTTTCTAATTTTATTGAAATGATCTCTCTTTCCGAAGTACGATGGGGCTAATAATACATTTAAAACATCATTGCTAAAGAGACATCCTTCCAATTAATGCAAGAGATTTAATATTTAATTAAACCATCGTTCCGTGAGTGATTCCCAACCCAGCTCCACTAATAATTTTAATAACGCTACTCAATAAGTCATAACAACGTTTTATAAATCTAGCTGTTCAACGCTAAACGGGATCTGATTCGGCAATCAATCCGACTTCATGAGGATCCCGTTTACTAGCAGCATATTCAAATTGAGGTCTAACGAATGAAAAGTTACATTTCTCAATGCATGAATATGGCAGAGGGGAAAGAAGCATGCAAGAATAGGGCGTTATGAAGGAAACTATCAAGAGAAAGTGAGTTTCCTTTCGTAATCTAATAGCAGGCTTCATTGACATACAGTATCATACCCCGTCAAAGAATCGTGAGAAGGATTTGGTATGCATGAATGAACAAAAACCACACACATGTTCAGTTGTTTCTCTGCTTTCACTTTCTGTACAATATTTCATTACCAAACATGACTATTTTCAAATAAAAAGAGACGTTTCAGGCGTGATATCGTGAAATATCATGATTAATTTAAATCGGCAATTTTCCATACAATAAAATTTAATGTGATACTACATCATCTTAATGACTATTTTGTTTTGGACACATGTATCCTCTGATTTATTCATTGCGCTACCTCACTGGGCCTGTAGAGAGGCCTTAGAGCCAGGGAGACACCTCATTTTAAAACTGTTTCATCTACGTTAAGCCTTCAATTTCTCTTTTTGACACGAAATTTTCTTTAGATAGGGAAAAAGTGCAGAATAAAATCGCTGTGTCATGACAGGGTCCTCTTTTTAATCTCCCCTATTCCTTTGACCTGAGGATCAAATTTTCATCATATATAAACTTATTCACTCAAGGGAGTTGATTCGTTTGAATCCATCGGAAAGGATGGACAGATCACCTTTTTAAGCTTCGCAGAGGTTCACATAAGATGATTCCCAAAACATCTGAGATTGTCGGATATTCTAAGAGGTTCCGCACTGAAGCGAACGTGTTGGCAAAACATTGCAAAAAAGCGTGGGCAAAAATTTGAGACCTTAGTCGGGGCGAAGCGGGGAAGGGATACTCAAAACTGAAGTTGGAGAGAAACCGGCAGTCAGACCTCATGTATGCTGAGCAAGATACCTTCCTCAGGGTTGCAAACTGCGACGCTTCCGCTTCCTACGACTCCCATTGATCTCATCACCGCCTCCCCCTTTTGATCTCCTTAAGTTCTCTCCGCAACCAAAGACATGTTTTCCACTGGCCGCTTTCCTTACCACAAAGGTTATTCGAGAAAGGTGTAAGGGAAGAGGTTAAGAAGTGAGACAGAATGAAGGAAGAAAGCTACCAAGAGAATTAGAGAAATAAAAGAACCTCTTCCTTGGGCCAGAACGAAAGCTTTTCTCAAAAATAAAAGTAAATTTACACGAGTTTTAAAAACAGTTGTCCATAAGATATCAAACTTTCTGGGTCGCACGCTGTAGATAAGCACTAAGTGCTTCAAAAGATTCATTAGAAGGCTGTATATGATACACTAAATTATCTTGTACCTAGGAGAATAGGATGGGGGAAGCGGAATTCGCCGAAAAATATCGTCTTACGGTGATAGTTATCAGCCTTGAAGGAGTTGATGAAAAATAATTACTAAGCCAACTTGGAGATATAAATGGGTCAACTTAGCATGTCAAACAGCCATGAGTTCGTATTCTTAATTGGCAATGGCTGATTTTTTGCTATTGATTTTCTGGATTTTAGGTTGCAATATTACCTCAAAAGTCAGAGCTTATTATAAAAACTCGTCGTTACTACCAGTCAATAAACCCTGGAAATCCATGCTGCAAAAATCAATCACCACAAATTCATTTCCATTCACTAGCAATGCTAATTGTCATTGTGATTAATTAAAACGCAACGTTTGCCACAAGCTGATTAGTCACACCAATCGATACAAGTGTCTACAAGTGTTCACATTCTTCAATAACGTGACGACGCTATTTAATGCGGAACATGTCCGGCATGTTGGCATAGAATAATTTTAGGTTTATTAATTTTTGCACATGCAAATTGTAGGTTAAAATGAAAATTTCCGCATTGGAAAACTAAGGCACGCACTTAAAAAGGTTAAATGGGAAATAATGACCATATTAATTGCTTCAATAAAATTCGCCAACGGTGTTCACAAATTGCTTTCACTAATTTCCCATCGGTTTTTGGCTTCCGATACCTATCATAGAGCAATAAAAGTCCTTTTTTTATTAAAGCTCCATGCATAAATACCAAAATGGATGTTCCGTAACCTGAGTTCCACTCTAATATAACTCAAGTACATGCAGAGGAAACGATGAACGAAATATGGTGAGAACTGGAGGTAGGAATGAAACAAGTGGTGAAGTCAGATTAGCCGAATATCAAGCCTTAGTTAGTCGGCGAAAGGGTTGTAATAACTGCTTAACACATTTAAAAGTCACTGTAATCAGCATGGGATACATATTAATCACAAGAAAACAAAGCTAATGAGGCTATAAAAAAAATAGGGAGGTTAAGATAAACGGGGAATACGATATACGAGCTCGTATACTAGAGCAGATAAAATAGTCACTTAAGTAGGCAGTTCTTTAAACGAAAGAATCATTACAAGAGGTAAATATTTTTGCAAAGAGGAGGGGACGTCAGGGGATCTAAGTAATTGCATATAGTACGTAGAATTGAAAAAAAAACTTTGAATGGGAGCGTCTCTTTGCACGGCTCAGAAAATTTGTCGATGAGGCAAGAAAATAAGCGTAGACGGGAAGCTTTTGAGATATGGATGTGGAGAAGAATGGATAAAATTACAATTTGCGGCAAGGAATATAAAGAAAGAAGTGGTAGAAGATGAGTGGAGGCTGTTCTGAGAAATTTAAAGGAGACAGGAAAAGTGGATGCGGGCGATATTGAAAACGAGGGGCAAAGAAATGCTGAAAACGGTGATAGAGCAAAGAATATTGGGTAAGCGAGGTGGACCGAGGATAACATTAGGCATGCTGAAAGTTATGAATTCAGGTGAAAAGTATGTGGGATAAAAAAAATTATTTTTGCGAAGTGTGGTCACAAGGTGTTTAGTATTAGGCGAGCCATAGTGTGGCAGTACTTAGCCCTAGGGACTTCGGGAGACAGTGGCATAAAAATGTTACCTCGACCATTAGAACACTTTTGCCAACTATCTCTAGCTGTTCTTTACTTTTCAAAGTTAAGCCACAAAATTCCCGTTTAATATTTATTCTCTTTTTATTTCTCCTGAATTGACATTACGCTCCATGAGCATTAGATTAGGATCTACATCCGCCTGTGCTCCTGAGGCACTGTGAATTTATGACGCTATATCTTAACCTGAGAATGACCGTAATAAAATCTAGAGGATATTTCCTTGATTCTCTCGACATTTTCATGTCTTTCTACTTCTACTATTACGGCGTTACCCCACACCCTACTCCAACCCCACGTCCCCTCTCATCTACCCCGCGGTATATGGACCATGTCAACATCGCTCCAATAATCCCCACCGCCTTAGCATCTCACCTTTTATCACCCTAATACACATATACATTCTCTCTCTGTTTTCCTGCGTTATATTGTTGTTTAACTTCCATCTTCAACTTTGTACTGATATTCCAAGTCCTTATATAAACAGGTGCGGCCCTTTTCTGTATATTATTAACCGGCTATGTGATGACCACGGAACCCTTGCCTCCCTCGCTGGCGCTCATGACATGCCAGTGGGCGGAGTCCCATAATTACAGGGACTAATTCTTACATTTGTGTCCTTCATAGTTTCGTGGGATAAATAATTAAGATGGTTTCCAGTTCCCTTCTTCAATAGCGTTGTGAACGTCATATCATCATTTAAATTGCCTCCGCATCTTTGAATACCCCCTAACTGAGGAACAACACACACTGCGCGGACTACCTCTGGTCTGGTTCCTACTTGGGTGACTCTAGCATGAGCAATTGTTATGGCTACCACCAACATAGCTCTAAGAGCCATCAGGGCCACGCAAGGCCTTCCACAACTCTTATTTTGTAGCTGGTGAGGAAGGACAATAAGGATATTAAATTATGGGAAACATTACATCTCTTTTTCTATTCGCCAAAGAAAATACCTATGGCATTATTTTATCTACATTAAAAGTAGGTCCTTATTCGTATTTAGGCTCATTTGAAAGCCATTTTTCGACATTCACAATCACTGCCTTCCTAATCATATAATCACAACATGTCATGTTCATACCTGCCTTAGGAATAAGTAACCATGCAGTGCGTATTCCAAGAACTCAATCAATGTCAATGAACAACCTTAAAAAAATATTTCGGACACGTATTTTTTGACTACTGATATTTTTAAAATTAAAAATTCATTCAATTCAACTCACACAATTGGAATTATGTCCTATAGCCTTTCGCTAACTAGCTCTTTCCGGTTCCTGCTAAGTTCTTTTGCGTGCTTGGGATAAGTCAAAACGAAAAGGTGGACAGATAACCAACCAGGAGATGTCAACTTCGAGTGCAGAGACTAAGGAGTGAAGTGGAAGGCGAGTGGTGTCGTGAATCTCTTCCATCGACAACGAGAATGCTACCTACAACCTTTCCGCTCGTGGTCGTATTTCTGTCGCGATGATCGGGTCGTCTCGTATCTTTCTTTTCGCGGGCCCCCAAACCATTTCACGTTTTCAGGTCAAAGTGCCCGCGCCTTCCCGTGCTCGTCCTCGCCTCCTCCCTCTCGTTCATTTGCGCTGGAAACGGTTCGCCCGGGGAGGTTGAGATTGGAGGGAGGAGTGAGGGGGACGGGTGTGCTTCCGGGGCGAACTGCAGAGAGCAAGGCCTCCCTGTATAGCTCACACCTCCTCCTCCCTCCTGGGGAACTGAGAGTGTTGCGCGAGGTGGAAGAGGAGGGCGCCGGGGAGAGTATTGGGAGAGTGAGGAGCAAGGGAATGAGAGCTTGAGAGAACACTGCGCAAGTTTCACAGGCGTAGCAGCGTCTCCTATGACTTAATCCCACCACGTTATACCCCCTGAGAGTAGCAGGATAGAAATTTTAAGCTGAATTATTCGTTACATTTTTGAGTCGGATGTTCATTTGGTTGAATCGTTTTCCCTTCGTCCATAAATTCATATATTTCGCGGGTTGAAAAAAAGCCGAAGGAGGCGTCGGATGTTCCAAATTCCGCCCGAAGATCGCGCGCACCTTTCTGCAGGTTATTTGTTTTGAGATCCTCCGAAGAGTGACGGCATATCAAAACTCAGGGAAATCCTTATCATGATAACACAGGACACAAAAATCCTAAGCTCTATTGGCTTCCTTGGCCCTCGGATTAACCGGTGAGGGAGTCGCCCACCTGGCTATTTGGGCAGACTTTCGCTTTCTTTCCTATCATTGATATTTTGTTGCCCATGCGCTAAGGAACGATCGGTTTGACTACTTTTACCTCTCCTTACCTTTGCTTGGGATTGTGACTGTTCGTGAGGTCTAAATTTATTCCTCTCTCTCTTACTTTCTGCTCACAGCGATAGTTGCGTGGTGTCCGAAATTCTAAAACTGCGAAATAAATTTTAAAAACTTGCAATACATTTCTGTAATATATAATTACACGCCCTCCCATGGACTACAACCTTGTCGTGGTGGAAGGGCTTGTGTGTTCCGATGACCCCTAGAGCTGTACCGGCGGGAGTAATAATAATTGCCCCTGGTAGGGTCACCCATGCCAGTTGGTCAAAGGTTAGGAGCCAGACGTAAGGTAATCCACGCAGCGTCTGTTCCTCAATGAGGCAGCTGTAAAGGCTCTGACCCCAGTGGGGCGGCCATTGAGTGACGGTGTCACGTTAAAAACACTATTGAGGAAGGCAATGGGAAATCACCTCAATTATCATTCCCAAAAATATAATAATGGATACAATAGAGAATATGAGTCCTGGCAATTAGAAGCACTGCATGGTAAAGAACTTACGCCAACAAGGTTAGACATAGAAAAATGACGTAGATGAAGACAGTTTACGTCCAGACATCCTCGACGATGAGGTAAAAAGGGCATTAAGGGAGATGAAACCAAATAAGGCCGTGGGGGTACACATCATTCCTCCGGAACTACTGTATTTTAGGAATATGTGGGAGGAAGTCTATATGGACTGATTCATAGTATATATGAGGAAGGAATCTGGCCGGAAGACTTTGAGAGATCAGTGTTAGTTCCTATATCGAAAAAAGGTAAAGCTACATCATATGAGGACTACACAATAATAAGTTTGATATCCCACGCAGCTAAAGTTGTTCTCAGGATCATCAACAAAAGGATTGAGAGAAGGGCAAATGATTACTTAGGGGATGATCAGTTTGGGCTCAGGAAGGGGAGACGTACGCGAGATGCCATTGCAGTAATGAGATCACTAATCGAGAGGAATATAGAATACAATCAGGACGTATTTGCCTGTTTCCTAGACTAAGAAAAAGTGTTTGGTAGAGTGAATTGGGAAAAAGCTAATGCGTGTATTGCAGAAAATAGGAATAGATTAGAGAGATTGCACCTGTATATGTCTCAGACTGCTCAGGTGCGAGTGGCGAACGGATAGAACCTGTGGTGGAAATGATTAAAGAGCCATGGGAAGAACTACGAATGAAAGTCGGCGGGGAATTCGTACAATCAGTTAGGTTTCCTGATGACCAAGCATTAGTTACTCAGTCAGCCAAGGGGTTGCAGGCATTGCTGAGTAAATTGGAAATGCAGTACGACAGATATTGGATGAGAATCAATATTAATTAAACAAAGATTATGCGATTTTCCAGAAAGAAAAAGGCTAAGCTAAACATGAAAATAGAAGGGCAAAAACTAGAGCAGGTAGACCAGTTTACGTATCTCGAAAGTATTTGGGCCACCACGGTCAAAGTAGTAGGGACGTAAGGAGAAGAATTGCGCTAGGCAAGGAGGTGACAGGGACGTTGAGTAGTGAGGTAAAGAAAAGACTCGTTAAAACTTTGACATGGGGCGTAGTTATGTACGACGCGGAAACGCGGTCACTGAAGCAGGAGGATAGACGTAGATTGGAGGCTTTTGAAATGTGGGTGTGGAGAAGAATGGAAAAGGTGAAATGGACCGAAAGGAGGCAAAATGTGCTAGGTATGGTAAGGGAGGAGAGGGGTTTGTTGAGAGAAATCCTAAGGAGGCAGGAAAAATGGATGAAGGGCGTATTGATCGGCAGTGGGATTTAAAGACTGTAATTGAGGGGAGAATGTTAAGCAAACGAGGAAAGGGCAGGAACAGGATAGGAATGTTGGACGGATGAAGTACACACAGATGAAGTGGGGCCTGATGTTGAGTAGGTTGCTGTATTGTGTTTTGTTAGGAGTCAGAAAATATTTATTTGCTAGTTGTGTCCATCCAAAAATCTACTTTATCCGGTAGATTACCTTGTAAAATCTATGAGTCAGTTTTCAAGTATTCTCCAATCACTCTACGCCTCAAGTTGAAATCGTTGGAGTATGATCATAAGGATACGACAGTTCCCTCTGCCGACCCCGAACTTATTTGACCGATAATACAGGAATTTAGCTGCTCTTACGGTCGAAGCCATTTCACGCCAAATGTTAAATTTTTTCCTTGAGCCATCACGCGAAAATGTCACTTGACCGCCGAGCGGATAGAGATCTCATCTGTAACGAAACAACACATGCTTCCATTAACCAAAGGCACGCTGTCGCCCTGCTTCGTAAAACATAAGCGAAATTGACACAGCCTCCATATAAAAAGGGAAGCTGTGATTGACAGACTCAAAATGCCGTCTCAATAAAAAAACCCCTTTTTCCCTCATTTCCATGCGAAAAAATATCTGCATTGGCGGAATCTCGAACTCGGGGTCAGTCAAAGCGTTATTTTACCCAGCGGTATCGCATGGCGGAATTGGATTTGGTGCCACGTCGTTCGCACCGATGAGCTTTAGTTCGTCCGTTGCCCCCTTCCTCGATTTGCATTCACGCAGCATTTTGGCGTTTGGAGGGGATGTGAGATGCGTAGCGGGCGTCAAATTCGCGAGGGGATTCCCTGATCGACTCACGTGTATACCGGTCATGTGTCACGACGTGACAAGAAGCTTTCGTTGATGGGTCGTGCTTTAAACAAATGGAAAAGAACAGAAGGGGCGGTTCCCAAAATTAAATTCATTAACTCCATTAAAAAAATTATTTTTTTCTTTTTAAATTTAATTACATCAATCGATTATATTACTACTTAACGTGCAACAATTCCAAAGTGTAGAAATCATTCTCCTTGACCGTTAGCCGGAATTGTAATTATTAATACACTTTAGCGGATGACTCCGTTAAAGTTACTGTCGCGCAATCCCCCGCAGTTCTGTGAATATTATTAACATTAATATTGTTACATAACTGTAAAATCGTCATTTAATAAATCTGTAGTCTTAAAAGGTTAAGACTATGTTTTGGATGCATGTAATATTGTAATAGTTGTAATAACGGTAGGTGACCGAGAGCTAAGGTAATTCGCACCATTAGGAGTAGATGGGTATTTTGGCAGAGGTAAAATGCTGAGGGATTGAGGGAAGGGTGGAGAAAAATCCGGCCCTCGCATTAGACTAAATTTGATAATAGACGCTAAGAGACCCACAATTCAACGTCCCACTCGACAGACGGCGTTCTCCACTTGAAGTGCCACTCTCCACACAGCAACCCAAAATCGATAGCACTTAATGCACCCCTACTGCACGCCTCTTTTGTCTCCGAGATTTGAACCTAGCCCATCGGGGTGGGAAGCCAGTACAATAGCTACCGCAACACCTCGATCCCTGAAATGTTTGTACGGCATGAATTGGCCGCGATATATTTCCGTGGTCAAAAATCGATTCCTAAAAATATATGTGGTGATTAATTTAACACATGAGTCCACTTAAAGGTGTGGTTTACATAACGCATATTATTATTAGGCTATGCCTGGCCGAAATATCGAGTGATTGAATGGGACGGATTTGAGAGCCATAAGTTTTCGGAGAAGTAATTTAAAATTTTTTAAAAGTTCCTTTCCACCAAGGTATCAGTTGCATATGTACCTAATTCAATCATCATTTACTGTAGTTCAATGTCTCTGGGTAAATATCATTTCTACCATCTAATATAAGGAGCGTGTTCTTGAATTCAAGGGACTTTTAATCCATTGGGATCCATGGGTCGAGAGTTGAAGCGCTCATCTCAACCGTTAAGTATTTCCCAGCAAGGCAAAATCTACAGTCCAACAGCCAAAACGGCCGACTAATATGGCTCGATAATGGATCACCAGCTATCTCTCCCCGAGTGGGGAATGTGGGAGGGTCAGCCACGCCTGGCAGCATTGTTCTGGGAGCACAACCACCCCCTTTCAAGTCAACTCGCTTTGGGGCGGAGGAGGGATTGGAGAGTCATTTCGTTCCATTGCGGAGAATCGTGACACGTGTAACTTCCATGGTGGTTGTCGGTTGGTCTCATCCCATATTAAATATTATTGATGAGGCGGCATCAAAATGCACATTTTCTCGAACGCTGCTTGGAAGGATTGCGGGTGGAATGTTGACCAAAAATGGAAGAGAGAATCCGAAACAGAAGTGCTGACGGCACGTTGGCAACGGAATGAAAATTACTCTTTAGGTAATAAATGTCCTTAAAACGGCAAGCGCGATGTACAATGCTTTTCGCCATCCTTGAGTTAGTTAGGTCAATGAAATATACATTCTGTTCGTGGATGAATAACACAAAGAAATCTTGAATTCCACAGGAACTACCCTTGAGGAATAATTGAGCATTTTTAGAACCCACTTGAACTCTACATATTATCATAAGACGCTCTGCACAGAATGGGAAGATGCTCCACAAGAAACTGGAGTTTTTCCTCCAGTTAAAAAAAAGTGAGATGAATGAATATCACACTACGAGCTTGAAAATCCCTACTCTCAGAGTGAAATTATCGCCATTTATAAATTATGACGAAGATATTGCCTAATCAGGTATCATTTTCCAAAGAGTATTACGTAATTAAAAGTCAGTGCTTATTTTATCCCCTTTAAGTTCTAATACCGATTGTCGAAGTGGTAAAATGATCAAATAAAAGCATATCGTGAAAAAATTGTGGATTTTATCTAAAATTGACGAATGTGGTATTCGATTAAACTATTATAGTTGTAGTTATCATGCGACAATACCTCAATTTCAGAATGATAAATAAGAACCGATAAAGAGTACCAGTGTACCAAAGCTCACATTGGTTTTTTAGCGATTACTTCTTACTTTCACAAATACCAGATTTTATTCCGTATTGGTAACTATACAAGTGTAAAAAGCTAACACAAATTAACTTTATGGCCCAGAAATACAAATATGTATTATTGTTATTATTATATTCTACCTGTTGTGGTAGGTTTTTTATGGACACGACAAACAAATATTTCTTTTCCATCTCCTAACAAACCAAAAACCAACATGATACTCTACAAAATCCCCTCTTCAAATCCGTATACAATACTTCCTTCCTCCCGTTCATTCTGTCCAACATCCCAATCCTATTCCGGCCCCTTCCTCCTCTGCCTAACATTATTCCCCCAAGATCACGTGAATTTGACCGGAGAGTTAAGTTAATTTTCCAATTGTATATATTAGGTATATGAGAAATTAGCGGCACAAATTATTCATATATTCCTGGGTTTTATCCGTTATTACTTAATTCATAATATTATTTATTTTGAAGACAATTGTGAAAATTAAGAAAAATACTGAGTCATATTTTCGAATAGGATTAGTAACAGTTTCTGAAACTGCTCTCGTCCCATCACCTGTCGTTTTGATAATGCTATAACCGAAGAAGTATTGGTAATAGAAGCCATTCATTTTTATTAATGGAACAGGAACAATCGTAATTTTACAGAAATCAGTAATAAAGAAATATATAACTTTGGTCCGATTTCCAATAAATATTTAAATACTTACTCAGCCTTAGGTAGTTACTTTTAAACTCAGCCTTAGGTAGTTAGTTCGGTTTGTTTTACTTAACTCCAGAATGCTCATTGCCATCTACAATAATAATATTCAGTAATCTACAAAAAAAATAATTCAATACTGTTTAATCCGCATCCTCTTTTGCTCGTCATCCTGAACCAGTGTCCCAACCCTTTTTTGGATCGTCACCAAGACATCTTCGAGATTTTAATGTCACATTTCAGCATGATAACCAGCAAATTTCTGAAAAAGTCTAACCTACACGTACATAGGGATGTTAAATAAAAAGAAATATAGGTAAAAGTTTTTAATATGACATTATTTAATGAATACAAATGCTACTGGGAATGGTTTTTTTTGGCAATATATTGGTAATGAGATGACGAAAATAACGCCAATTTCTAACTCTCCGCCGGCATAGAGTACATCTCATATTAAAAAATCAGTCTAAACTGCAAAGTTAACTCCACTTTTTGAAGTATCTGAAACATTGCTCTAAAAAAAGTGACCGAAATAAAAACGATTTCGGTTTACGTGTACGTGATTCCGTTCCTTATATCGCTTAGTTATGGATTTTGAAGTGGACATTGTTTTCTCACCAGAATGGGTTTAGTTAAAAAAAAAGAGCCTTAATCTCAGTCCCATCAAAATATCCTGTCAAAACTCCCTTCGATGTGCAATATAATTAATTTTCCTCCGGTCGGAATCAATGGGTAAGCAAAGAATTAAAACGCAGTCGAATAAAAATCGGATCGTAATTCATTCAACGATTACAAGGAAAATTATGCAACGACGATAAATAAAAGAGCTAAACTTTTCAGCAATTTATATACAGTGAAACTACCAGAGCGTTCATATATATATATATTGCTTTTCCCGTTTAATTTTTAGCCCTGGAGAGATTTCCCATGGGCGATCGTTTAATTTAATACCCCTTCCTATCTGCACACTCCGCGCAGCGTACCATCGCATGGACCGAAAGTAATCCTCTAGCGTGCCATTTAATAGTTTAATGTCTTAATGCTTTCTTAATGAAAATGGAACTGATTTCGCAAGAGCTATGGAAAACTATGGATGTTACGCAAAGCATGTACCAGGATGCCTTACCAAGGCTGTTGAAAGAGGTTTTAAAAATTAATTCACATGATCAACAATAAGTTCATGTTTCATTAAATAAAATATACTCAAATAACCTCATATACAAGAGGTAATTCGAAGATAAACAATTTTTCTTTATTAATAGCCACCTATGATATATTATCAATAAACCATAGTTTTCTTTCTCGCGCTGGTGGATCACCGCTTTCGGAAAATGTGAACCCTCCCGCATTTTTTAAGTTAAAGATTACCCTCGAGCCGGCAGTAAGTCATATACAAATTTTGACATTTATGTATTTTTCAACGTGGTTTTGATATGCTGCTTTACATGGTGAAAAAAAGAGACTTTTTTTCCCAATGATGCAAAATAAATATCGATATATCCGGCTAATAGGTATGCAACGGAATACGGTTTAAATTGAAACGATTTTCACCAAATTAATTAAAATTTGTGAACTAGATGGACCTGAATAGGATAAAGAAGTAATTTTTTAATTGTTTCCATCATATTAATTTTTTGCGACACGATATGCGGAAAAACTATAGAAAGATGGTCAAGTAACAAAAGCAGAAGAATCATCATCATTTGAATCATGTAGAACTCTCAGCTCGGATACTTTATTCTAAATATAAATCTTTTACTTAAAATTTCGCAACATATCTCTTAGAAATAAGAAATAGTTTTCACAGGATTACAAGTTATCGCAGCGAAAACCATAGAATTGAACTCAAAGGGACCATCAGATAAAGTTTGTTGTACACAACCAGCTCAACTTCGTCATACCCCACTTCTTCGTACTCAATTAAATTAAGTTTGCCGGCCTCGGTGACGGCGGGGGTAACGTCCTCTTCTGCCGATCCGGGAGTCGTAAGTTCGGTTCCCACCCTGGGTATTTTTAATCGCCTCCATTGTTTACACTGTTAATAGTCCCACATAATGGTCAGATAGTACGGTTTTCGGACAAAGGCTACATAAATAAATACAAGGCTGACATTAACGACCAAGGACCAAAAACACACATGACAAAAGTGGAAAATGAACTTTTTGTGCGAACGAAAAATTACGAAAAACATACATTTAAAAAAATAAGAAAAATGCAGTTGTACCGAGTCTCACATAATTTTCATGTCGCTGGAACCCGACTAATATGTAAATTTTGGTATTACTTTAATCCTTCCTAATTCACGAGTAAAATGCTCGTTTGAGGAAATAAATTGTATGAAAACACACCGTGCTAATTCTTACTTTAAAAGCGCAAATTTGACAAAATGTCCATTCCATATATTTATATGTTTTAACAAATATGGAAAGAGATCGCCAAAGGGACAAAAACAAAAAAATATATATATATATCCCAAGAAATTTAAAAATAATACTAATGCATTGAAGCAAATTGAAAATATTGATCAACCGCGGTTAATAATTTTTATTTATGACAAAACTTTTTGACTTTCAAGAATATGTATAACTAAAATAATCATTGAGATCGTAAAATTTTAATGACTTAATTAAAAAATAAAATTCAGGGCATTTTACCTTACTTCAGGCATAAATAAATTATTTAGAAGTAGTTTGGGCTCATGGTTGAATTGTCAGGTAAATTACATCGTCATGATAATTTAACAGTGTAGCAAAACTATTCATAATAAATTTGTTAGTTTGTGCGGGAAAGGCTGGCAACTATGTGCTTCGCAGCATATTTATTAGAAAATAAATTACATAATATCGTACATCGGCCTCAATGACCATCAGCAAAACAATATTTTGTTAGCGACCGTTCATTTAATACAAAATACTGTAATGTTAATTTTTTTTGAGGGAGCGTCAAGAGTAAACATAAAAGTCACCTGGAAGCAGCTGGAAATATAATTAATTACCTTTATATGATATATGCGACATATGATATGTGATATAAGTGTGACATATGATAAAGTTCAATGCTATTTCTGATCACTACGCTCAAATATAACTATTTATTGGCCTATGATTACTTTTTGAGAGCGAATAAGTCATCACGCATTTTAGAACGTGACCTTACCATTGCTATATCTTCACAAACAGCATCACAAAGCAATACTTATCGCCATCAGCGAAATAGAAGGTAATAATTGACTCAGGAAATTCGGCATTTACTTGTGAGATCCGGGATACCTTGTGGCCCTCGACTAGCTAGGATGAATTTATTGACTTTAATGAGACGCTCTGGTCTCCCTGGAATTGGACGCCCTCTGCGGCGATACTGCCGAAACGGCACCTGTCCATTTCGGACTACATCCATGGTATTCAATCTGCGGGTTGACACGCAAGCTCAGATCCACGTTCGAGGCGAATGTGTGCGTCCGCCCACATGTCCGCCCCCTCGCACATCATCGGCGCACCGGAGTCATTCGGAAACGGGTTAAGTACCCATACATCCCATTTCCCTTCGCGCTCCCAGCGGCTCCGCTCAACCGTGTACTGTGCTCTAAATTAACAATGAAACAGCGCTCTCCCTTTGCGACGTCTGTCCCCCTACCACCCAAATCGCACGATGGAGAAGGTAATTTGCGCGGAAACTTAGTCAAAGCTTCAAATGAGTAAAATAAGGATATAAATGAGAGCGCATGGCACTCAATTAGTTGGATAAGTTGCTGCGCTCGGAAATTTTGGACGGTTCCTCGCGTCACCTTGGAGAATAATTTCTAGCCAACCCCGCGTGTCAAGCCGCCGCGTAGGCACCCGATATGCGTACGGAAGCTCTTCTCCCGTCGTTTCATTCGAAACGCGTCTACTCCTTCGCCATTTCGCTTGTCCCTTTTGCAATTTCATGGTCCAACGTCACCGAGATGCCCTCAAATTATCTGTCAACCTACGAATCTAGCCTCTGGATTCATCCTCTATTATGACTTTCCCGTATTTACATTATTCGTTCAACTTTTCAATTTACCCGAACGCAAAATCAAAATTTAAAAATCCCATTTACCAAGATAAAGATTATTTCCAATCGAATACTTGAATTAAAAAGCATCGCTGAAACGAATGCGCCTAAAATCTGAGAGCCAATAATTATGTTACTATTTGAGCAGCAAATGGTACCAATGTCCTTCATTCGCATTTATCTGGAATTTTATGATGGAACTTTAAATCATGACGCAGGAATTCAATCCCATACCGATGGCAGTCCATTCAATTTAATCATGGAGAGCATGTCAAGGATTAAATTTTATACGTGCAATCGATTTCAGGAATCCAAGTTCCAATACATGCCTCGGAGGAATAAGATGGTGGACATAACGAAAATCACAATAGAATCTTCAAGTAATATCCTTTAAAAACGGACGGGCTCATACGGAAGAGGGAACTAAATTATCTCAAAAATATTTGATGAAATAATCTCTATCGTCCACAAATAACATTCTCCTACTTTTTCTCCCGTATTGTCTCCATTTTAATGTTTTCCTTTCCTTTCAACGCATAACATAAACCCACCAATCATCCCCGATTGAAGTTTCATTGTGTGTAACTAAGATCTAATTTTTTCTGAATTATATTGCCACTCCGTTCGTTCGTTTTTATATCCCTCTCCGTTTACACATTTATGTTTAATAATAATAAGAGAAGTCTCACGGGTTTTTTTCTTGGCATAGTTGCATTATAATTTGATTTTATGAGAAAATGACAAGATTTTTAGTGGTAATTACGATAATCTATCTTGAGTATACACTTTTTTACAGCGGAGATATTTAGGAATCTTGCAAATTCAACCATATTATTCCATATTTGCTTTTACTCGAGATTAACGCTATGATGAGATTTGAGATGAGATCAAACAATTTATTTCTAAGTTTTTCTCAATTGATTAAATACTCTGATATATAACATTCTACAATACGTCAGAAGTAATACTATTTCATGTTTGTACCTAAACACATACTGTGGCATTGTGCCCGTAGTTGGACTGCAAAAATCATAATAGGATAAAAAACGCTTTTCTCTTTAGGTTTTCCGCGAAAAATTTCAAATACGTAACTTCCGATTTTATATGAATAATTAACATGAGGATTTTATGCCCAATGGTGGTCAATATTAGAAGAGGAGTATCTAATATATCTAGTCCAGTCACTGTATTTTGATATTTATCTCGACATTACTACTTGATAGCATATAATAATATTAAAATTTGGGTGAGGCATATTTTCGTTTTCGGCATGTTCATATTATTAGCAGGTCGCCATCTATGACTACTCTTTGCACCCGATCATATCAAAAAGTCTTTAATCCAACCCCGGATAATTTTATCTATGCTATATGTTTCTAGCCTTGGGAGTAATTTACTATGCGGTACGTTGTCGAAGGCTTTCTTAAAATCTATTTTCCTAGCTTACCAAAAACAATTTTCAAAGATAAAAAACAGGAATCCACACCGAGGAACGTGGAGGACGACACGAGTATAGTGTTCTTAGGTGATAGTTCAGATTTCTAATGGAAAACCTCGTTCACAACAAAAGGTTTCCTAAAAGGTTTCGCAAAAAGGTTTTTTTTAATCCAGAAAAAACTAACTCAATCGACATTCTAACCTCTTTGGAAAAAACAACTGTAACCCGCTACCCCCTCTGCAGATAATATTGTGAAATGATGACGCGCGGATATCTAGGGGTGCTTCATTTCGAGCCGTTGCTGTCTGCCAAGACGCAGATTCGGTTACTGATCTCAGAACAGGGGTGAGAAAACTTTCAGCCCTAAGAATGGAACTCATGGGCCGAACGTCTTATACCAGTAACTTAAAATCCAAGCAACTATCTCATCAGGTGCAAGGTGAGCAATTTGGGGAGGTACGTATGAGGTGCCTATTCAAGTGGAAATTAATTTTATGGAGCCTTCAAGGGTCTCATTCAAGTGAGTGTGAGATTGAGTATGGAGCGTCAATCCTCTATATTCTATCTTTGGATCGGAGGCCCCTCACTATGCCATTTAAGAATAATCGTAACCGATGAACATTTACATCCAAGGATAGTGTTCGTTCGCAAAGTGTTGTTGAAAAGGAGCAAATTTTTAAATGGCGTGTTGGAACGAATTAAGGTACGATGAGCGGTGGAATATTGATTCCCGATGGTCTCAGTCTCGAATCCGCTACCTTCAGTTTGTGGCGATTACTTACCCGAAAGCTCTTTGGCCGCTCTCCTGTTTATCCCTTCCTCTCCGCCCTCACTCGCTCCACCCCACTCTCCACCGGCCGCTTCTCCGACAGCCCATTGGACGAACGAACCTGAGAACGAAAACAGTGGAGTTAATGAGGCAATACACTCCACGACCAAACAAAGTTGAAAGATCGGAGCGAGGGTGAGGAGCTTCAGCTCCTCCCCTTAGGAGGACCTGAAGGCCTTCCAGGCGGATAGGGAAGTAGCGGATGGGACCGAGACTTAACGGTGGTGTTTATCAGGAACGCCTCGCGTCAGATTTAGTGATTCCACTTAAACGTGGCACTTTCGGCTGAGTCTTGATGATGCGGAGCAACTGAAACGCCTGCTTGATTGTAAATTTTCAGGTTGGCGATCGAGTGACATATGTCTTGCGCTCAAATGCATGCAAGCCGAAGGAAACATCGCGAATAGTTCATGCAAATCTTGTTAAGTTTGACCGAGCGAAACCTTTCCGACTCGTTCAGCTCTGGAAGCAATGGACTCCTCCCGTCTCGAAAGAGTGGCGAACGGCCTATACGAAGCGAATCCATTAAATAGCAATGGGATGCTCGATCGTTGGGAAAGCACATCCGAAAAAAGAGTAAAAATGAAATATCGCGTATGTAATTTTTGTGGAAATTATTATAATTTAAAATACATTTCTGCGAATGTTCTCTGATATGAAATGCTTTTTTTTCGCATTAAAGAAAATTAACTAACTGTTCAACTTCATGAATGCAGTAAAGTCTTCATGTGTAAAGAACTCTTCAAGTGTGGATGTACCAAGGAAAACTATTAAAATTGACATTCGTCATAATGATAAGCACATGTCACATTAACAGTTATTAAAGTGACGCATACACACGAAGCTCTGAAGTCCATTACCATATTCTTTCAGATTCACAGTAAAAAAATATTTGGCTTTACCAACGTATTTATATCAACTCGAAGGATGTATTTATCCGATAAGTTGCATTAAACAAAATGCCACTTTGAATTAAATGAAAACTTTTCGTTGAGACGAATTTCAAATGATTATTTCATAGTTAATCTCCATAGAATGTGTTAAATTTATCTCTCGTGCTCTTCTGTGATACGGACCTCAATCGGTATTATTCTTCTAAACATGGGGAGTTCCAGACAACTACGATACAGTTCTCACTGTTTCTCAAAATCTTGTCAATAAATTAAACTTATTTAGACACTGTACTTTTTCACAATGGTGGTCTTCTAATGTCCTTAGAACGACAAAGCGACCTGCTACTAATTCTATCCTACCTTTTAGGTTGACCTCCTCTTGAGCCGCCAGCTCGGATTGAGAGGGCAACGGTGTGAGAGATGGATGAATAGGCGGGGGAAGCAAATAAGCCCGATCCACGGCAGTAATTCTCTTCATTAGCTGGAAGCTAAAGACTACGGTGGGATGGATTTCACGAGGTAATTCCTCAGCCTGCCTAATCGGTATTGCACCCGGCGATTGTTTACCTCCCCATTGAGCTTCTAACTCACTTACCTCCCCTTTCACCTGTTCAATAAAACCGAAGCACGAGTGTGACAGGTAATATGTTAGCGGTGGGCAAGGAAATGAAGCAGCTGGCAGCGTTCGCATAAATTTCACCATGGCAACACTCTCTTTTGACCCACAATCCTTCGTCTTTGCCCGAAAAAAATAAACTTCCTATCCATCCACCCTCTTTCTTATTCACCCTTTTTCATTCTTCCTCTCCCCCTTTTCCACCTTCATTACCTTTTCAACCTATTCACCTGATTTAATTTACCTGAATCGTCTCTCGCGGTACCTAACGACTTTCACAGCGAACTTTAAAACGCAGTCGGCATCAGGGGTCCGTAAGAAACTTCCTCGCAGAAGTTGAATGCTGGGAAGTTAGAAAAGGCTACCCAAAAGCCTGAAAACCAATTTTCGGACTCGTTATCAACTATCCCTTTCAACCGAGAGTTTCAATATCGTTTCACGTATAGGGAAAATCCAACCGCGTCTTTGAGAAAAGAATTCTCGGTCGCGGATCGATGTTGCCGATGTTCTTGACGGAGGCTAAATTGAACTCTGTGACGACGAAGTTCGTAAAATAAGAGGAACAAATTGCGGAATTTGGATTTTAAGCTCATGTTCCTGATAGGGGTTATTTTGAAGCTCCTTTCTTTCGAAACAAAACTTTCGTACGAGTGTTTCACATTAAATCGAGCCCGTTGCATTTTCACGAAGGTTTGCTCCGTGGATACAATTGCAGCGTTAGGCAACCAGATGATTCCAAATTATAAGACAATATTTAATTCAAATCATTGTTTCGAACGAGCATCCATACATTCCATTTGATCGTGATTCTGAAGAAGGGAAGGAAAATGTGATAGTTAAATCCTATAATAAGGATCTACATTGTGTCCTGGAAGTCATCAATTGAGCGTTCACCACCATGTTGCTGCGCACTATTCATCATTCATGTAATTAAAGACAAGAATTGATTTAATCAGCGTTAGATAATTGAAAATAAGTACTACATGAGGATTTAGGCCCTCTTGTGATTAGGTTTGTTTCTGTTGCTTTCGAAAATTTCACAAGTAACACTTAAGATTTAAAACTGATATTTCTGGCTCACATTTTTATCACGTCTTTCAGATTATGTAATTCGGAGTTTATTTATTGCAAAGGGGTCAAAACTAAACTTCTCGTTAAGCTTCCCTAAAATTCAACTCCAACACAAAGGAGTTCACGAATTCTATTCGCCTCAGCCAAATCGTGACTTCTTGAAAGTGAGTTCTGATTAACTGTATAGTTGCCGCATATAACTGAGGGTACGTTGAAAATATGCCTCACACCCCACGTCTCCTTTGGTTGAGAGTAAAGTACAGCTTCAATCTTTATCTTTTCGTTCCCTATTAGCAAACCTATCCCAAACAGTACGTGTGGTCGTCCGCCTTTCAAAAAATCTAAATAAAAGGTCTGTCCTAAAAGTAATAGGACTGAGTCGATTAAAAAAATGTATTGCCAGAATTGATACATTCATTCAAAAGCCTTCGAAGCAGCAACCTTGTGCGTCCACACATCGCTGTCAGCGGGTTTTCTACTCCTCGCGGCCTGATGTAACGCTTCCACTGGAAACGTCCTATCAACACGAATTTGAAGCAGGGAAAGAGGAAGAAGTCTGGTGGGGCTAAGAAAAATTTGGACCCTCACTCGCATGGTCGAGAAGCTCTTGGTAGATAGATACACATGCTAGTTTCCTTTTACTCGTTCGAGAGCACTCGTGGCACCAACATCGAACACGCCTTTCTCATGCTCAATTTCTCCGCCAAAAGTCGATGCACATTACCTTTAGGGATGCTAAGTTTATCAGAAACCATACGAACACTTAACCTGCGATCCCTGTCTAACAAAGCCATCACTCTTACAAGATTTTCTTCACTTTTTGAGATCGAAGGGTGTCCTGAAGATGTTGAAAATCGAAGGGCGTCTTCAACATCTTCTCTACCTTCCCGAAACAGCTTGCACTTGTGAGTCTCCTACCCGGTTTTCCCAGTTTGACGCAAAATTTGATGGAGTAGCGCTGTTCACGACGGAGCTTAACGAGGCCACGCTATAGAGGTTTCACAAACGAACGAACCGCACTCCGTAAAGGCAGTGAGCCAACTTCAACCGGCCTCTAGCCTTTCTTGAGACCTCGAACCCAGCCGGAGAAACTACTGCCCGTCCGTCGATCTATCCGGGAAAAAATAAGTCCTAGAACTTTTGGGACAGACCTTGTATATTTCGTTCCCTTTGAAACCCAACATCGGTGTTAGTTACTTCAAAAGTTGATGTTAAAATTAACTTTTTTCTTAATATTCGAGAAACTCGGGAAACATTCATTAAGTTTAGGTTAGTCTCCCTCGTGAAATGAAAATACCTTGCCCACGCTCAACTCAGGATTTTTCGAGTCGTCAACTCTAAAGCCCAATTTTATATTCCTCACAAACTACTGGTTTCTTGCTTGGTTAAATCATAGAATTATTTATCAATTTCCTGCAAATAATGAAACTGAAAAATTTCTTGATACTTGTTCACTTTCATCAGGTGGCATGTTATAATTCCGGCTTCACCCTTACCGTCAGCAAATATAATTAATTTAAAATTAGGTCTGTGACGGAAAAGAAAAATAAATAAGAATAATCATTTTGAGCATAAGGGTGTATTTGATTTCTGAGATGGGCTATTTGGTTCGAGTGGATATAGGTCAAAGAATGTAATTTGTAGTTGAATTTCTGGAATGTCTCCCCTTTCATTTACAAAATGAGATAAAGAGTAATGTTCCACCTCAAAGAGAACTGCTGTTAAACAAATTTGCGAGCATATGCAATGGGGTTTCAGTTTAGTTGGTGATGAATTTTTATTATTGTTCTTTCAGAAAAATATTGATGACATTAATCAAAGGCAAATCGCAAGATCAAAGGCAACAATAAACTTTCTGTCTCGTAATTCAGAACTCTTCAGAATTCAGAAGTTTTCTCTGATATTATTAACCTTAAAGCTTAAAGATTTCGCTAGAAAGGCTTTCAAGTGAAGTACGCATCGATGTACGTGCAGCAGATAAAATATTCCCTCATTTTATGCTTCATTTGAAGACGAGAGAGACAAGATTTTATTAAAAGTGTAATTCCATGAAATTTTGTCTCTCTCCAATAAATCGGGCTGCAACATTAATTTCACTGAGGCGACCCATCAATGAAGAAATAACCCATGATTAAGAAAATTAATCGTTCTCCACGGCCTGAATTCTCTTGTATCTTTTCCACAATGATCGATTCCCCAATATTAATGAAAGCTGAAACTTTTCCTTAGACCCTTTTCGAGTGGACCCCTCATCACCCTTCTTTTTCAATCCAAGTTTCGCTCCAGAAAATTAAAATAAAAAAAAAGTTTCACAAAAAAAGAAAATCATTTCTCACCAGGCTTCCTATGATTTCTATGTTGTTCGACGTTCATGAGATGAAGTATTCAACACTTTTTATGCTTATAGCTGGGGAAGGAGAGTACTATAAGACAGATTCAATCTTTCGTCATATTCAGCCCATGATGGATCGTGAGCATCAATCATCTTGAAACAATCGCTCCTCAGACAGCGAATAAGATCAGTTTCGCCCGGAATGAAAATAAAAAAATCGGTGCTTTGAATATTTCAGAGCGGAAGGAAATTTGGATCAGATAATTAATTGAAATTAATGAGAGTTAAAGACTTTTAGACAGTGCCCCATAAGATGTGCCACTTTCATGAAAAACATTCTTAAGGAGTTAAATGCCTCGGTGATATCGAAGTATTTATTATTTTTCATACTTAACTCAAATAATGTGAATTTTACGACCGTAAAGGTGGAATGTGTGTATTCTGTAGAAAATTTATCGAATGACTACCGACATTTATCCGGACTACATGCGGTACTCGTATAATAAAATGAACTTAAACACTGAATGGTTGAGGCCTTAACTTTGTAGAAATCCATGATTAACTTACGAAATTAATATTATCTTTGCTTTCTACAGAAATGAACTTGTTCGTTTACACTGTAACATCCTCAGGACTAGTCCTGAGGATGTTACAGTGTAAACGGAACTAGTCGACAAATAAAGTTCATTTCTGTAGAAAGCAAAGATAATATTAATTTCTTAAGTGAACTTAAACAATTTAAAACTGATCTTCTCAATTTTCATTTATTTCTCTAATAATTACAGCTGTTACATACTGATGGTTTTTCTTGATTTTATAAAGCGGTCTTTCAACAAATGTAACCGCTCTTAAAATTAATAAAAATAAAACAACCGCTTTTAATTATGAATAACAAAGGAATCCCGATTAGATTTAAGAATCGCTTGTTTTTTATTTGGTTAACTTATTCTCAGCTTACAATTACGTATTACGGTCCCAGTATTTTCGATATTTTATTTGTCATAGTGGAAATTTTAAGGGGATGAATACACCATAATAATACACACGAACTGAGGGCACACACCTTAGGACTAAGTTTTGGGCAAATGTAAAACATACGGAATCCAAGTTTGAAAAAAGTTACGCAAGAAAATAAAAAGGAATGGTGTTGAAAAAGGCCATCGCAGCTTTTCAACTTATTTTTTTCCCTTCAACTTACTTCAAACAAAATTCCTTTCAAATAATAACAGTCCTTTTCTCCTACTCCTCCTTCACCCTTCTCAGTATTCCGACGGCGTATTCTTTACAGACGCTAAGTTGGAGTTGAAGAAATACAAATTGCTACCATTTTATAAGAAAGGTTTTTCTAATTAATTTCTCAATTCAATGCCAGAATTATTTCCATTATAAAAATACAATTCCTTAGGATTTCATGACAGAACTCTGCACCGTTCCGGCAAAGTTCATTTTTATCACTGATAGATTTATATGTTTCCATCACCAGCTATGTTCCTTAAATCTTTGGGATTTTGCTCTTTTGCTTCGGTCGAAAGTAACAACTGTCGCATCTGAACGGAGCCAGAGCTCCCATCAACGGACAAGGAAGCTATTTATTCTCATCTCTACGGCGTAAAGCGAGTTGAAATATCTCCCTTGTGTAAAATACAGGGATTTTTTCGATTTAGGAGATGACTGGCTTTGATTGTAAACCACGTATTCAGAACAAAGGGACAAATACTTTCACGGAGAACCTGCAGTTTTCATCATAGTTTTAATATCGAAAAAAAATCTTATTTATGTTGTGGCTCGTCAAGATTTTTGAATCCGGGACACTTCGGTCAGTAGCCGAATAACATAGCCTGCTGGGCAAAGAAACCCAATACGTTACCATGAAGCATTTCAATTGCGTCAGGCCAAACAATATTTTGAAAATACTGAAAGTAAGGTGGAGAAATGATATCCATAATAATAATAATAAAACGTCTGTAATGGAGCGAGATTGAGAGAAGATAGTCCCTTCTTCCATCTAACCCTTCGTCATGTACATTTACGTCTCAAAGAAACAGAATGAGAAAAATAGGTTGAACCGTGTTTTTCTTCTCTTTGGTTTCCCTCTTTTCTTATTTTAGGATAGTCATTTTTTAATGGGATTTCTTTTAAGGAATAAAGTGAAATGAAGAAAAAGGAACCTAGCATGGCGGGGTCAAAAGAAGAAAAGATAATCATCCAACACAAGATCGATTTAGGAACATAAGGAATCCACTTCAATATACTCTGAGCAAATCGAAAAGTCATTTGAGATGGCAATGGTGATGTCCTCACAAAAAATGAAAAGGAAACGCTTGCAAAAATACTTAGGAAGATAGGTTCCAGTGATGACAAGAAAGAATGGATTCGAAAGGACTCCTTTCTCAGGGAAGGATTAGACGTTTCGGCTTCAGAGACGAACAGGATATAAGTAACCGAAAAAATACCGCATCGATTAATAAAAAATCAGAAATCAAAAATGTTTTGACCCTCTACAACATGGTGCATTATACTCGTACTTTCAAGAGGCATTAGAGCACCTTCATGCTCTATATAGACATCGGATGGCATTGATTAATATTGAGACAGTAGAGAAAGGTCTAACGGATCGGCAAACATCATCAAACTTAATCTTTAATAATACATCGAGGTAATAAAAGAGATAAAGGGAAAGACAAAAAAAAGACCGCAGGTCGAGCATACACAGAGTGAATAAGAACGCTGAGGTTTCCTGGGGACACAGCCATGATTACGGCGGGAAAAACAGAAGGAAAATACAGGGGATTACAGGGATAATATAATATGAAAACGTGAAACCCCATATAAACTAATGTAAAAGGAAGATATTAGTATATTCAGTTGAAGCAAGAAACATACTTTTCAAACAAACTAGGGATGTGAACAATGGGAAAAGAGGAAGAATTTTGCATTAAAGGCGTCAGGAGATCTACAGGTCCTGTATTACGCAGAAGAGCTCAACCTAAAAACGTTTCTTGCGAGAATGAAGGATATGCCAAATACTAGTACATATCGCATGAAATAGTACCTATGTGTCTTTGCATAGAGTATAACTTGTTACGAGTAAAATATAAATAAGATAACAGCAGAAAAATATTAAAGAGTAGGAAATGTGTGTTATCCGAAACACGATATTTCTAGAACAAACAGCGCAACCAATGAGCAAGCACCTAAAAGAGTGGTCGTCAATCCGCGGAACTATAACTTATACCCTACAAACTTAGGAATACTACGATTCGAATCGTTTGGGAAAGACAGAAGTAAAAAAAAATGTAGGCAAGAGTTTTTAAACAATAAAACAAGTGCACCAATGTATGTTCAAGTGAATATTCTTAATGGAGTGTGAGCTCTTTTTCTAAAACATTTGATTGATCTGCTTCTTTAGAACAGTCGTTTGTTCATCACTCTGAAATTTGAAGGTTGTTAAATAGAGAAAGAGCTTACATTTTTAATCGCATAACTCATAGAGAAAAAATAAAAGTTATCTTACATCTGTTCATCTAAATATCCGATGTGGTACAAATTTCACTTATCTGATCCCAGTATTACGTCAACAGCAGCCGCTGAAATTTGAAACGTATACACACAGTTCGCCTACGGCAATGATGGAAGTATCACGCGACGAGAAATATACTGGAATGAATTTTGCGTTCATTTGAACAAATCCTCACCGGAGACCTATGCTGGGAGCTGCAATGCTCTTCTCTATGGATAGCCTGTTCTTCCCAAAGCTGGAAGATGATTAAAAATGTTTAAACAGAGAGGACAATTTCAAATGAATGTAGGTATGGAGCTCCAGTGATTACTTTTACGGAATTAAACAATAACACCACTGCGGTTGTTGTAGGAGAAGATCCTCGAATGACGCCAAGAGCAATATTATAAATATTAAAATATTTTAATGTGTCCCACCCAGACGTTGGTGTCAGAAGATTTTCCATGGTACACGTCTTGGGTTGTGGGTACCAAGTGGCTAATGCTCAAAAAACAGGAAGTTCGTGTGCAGGCGTTGTTGAAGTTGAATTTGTTGGAATAATATGATTTTTATCGAATGGTATCACTGCGGAAGAAATATTCTATCATAATTTTGACCCTGAGAGCAAACAACAAAGCTCTGTTTGGAAATCTCCGGCATCGCTAGTAAAAAAAAGCCAAGGAGGTTTGTGCTGGGAACGTTATGGTCATAGCATGTTCCGATGTTTAGTGAATGTCGGTGAATCAGTATGTCGTACACACAACTGTAAACGGAGTATATCAAATAGGTGTACGGAAAATTATTCAATTCGCCATACCATTAACAAAATACCTCGTTTTTAATCCAAACGCTAGATAATGAACTACGATAATGCACGGCCGCACATCGCAAATGTTGTTTCTGAGTATCTCGAGAAAATCTTAGTGAAATGTGATCCTCATAATATTCAAATGGATCAGACCCAGCACAATGTGATTTTTATTTTTCCCCAAAGCGTTGCAACACCTTCGCGGAAAGATTTTTTCAAAATTTTCAAAAAATTGTTATTTTTTGGTCGCAATGATAGATAATTTTTAATTAATAGGTTTTGATATTTGCTTCAAAATAGTACTTCGTGGAAATTGTTCAATATTTAATTTAAAGGGAGTTTATAGTGTTTAAAATGTGTTTCATATACGTTTCATACATTTTGTTTAGAATTTGGAAACCCAGGACGAGAAGAAGGGAAAAACTGATGGGACACAAAATGAGGCAGAATGGTAAATTGAATGCCGAAATAGAAGAAAGAAAGATCGAGGATAGCCAAAGATGAACTCCGAGAAATGAGAGTGAAGGAGAGTGAAGACGTGAGTTAAAGGAACTAAAAGGAAATGAAGAATTTGGGAGAGAACGGATAGCGTGGAGGGCAGGAATAAACCAATTCTGGGATCGATAAATTTAGGTGACGATGGAATGAATTAATTTGGCACAAAATATGACACTGCAGAAAATAACTCAATTTTGATGTCGAGTTCTTTCAAGTTACATAATAGGAATTACGATTTGATTTAAGAATTATGACATGATTTGACCTTTAATTCTTGATTAATATAATTGAACTATATGATTTTCGATAGTTAAAACCTGATGAATTAACAAATATATGAGACGAGACACCTGTAACTACTCTTTCGATCTTTGATTTATTTGAAGGTTAGCACATATCGCGTTACATGAATGTAATTTTTAAATCAGTAACATGTGGACAACTAACTATCTGAATAAAGTAACACTGACATTAGTCACAATAATGGCGTACTAAAAGATTAGCATTTTGCTTTTGCATGTTACGTACGGTCAGAACATTTACCGTCACTGAACCGAAATTAATTTAAATTGAATTATTTAAAAACAAGCCGATCCTAAAATGGAATACAAACCCACGACTTGGATGATCTAGAAGGCAAGCAACTCCCCATAACAAAACTTGGTTTACTAACTTATAGCCCAGAAGGGACGCAAAATTCATGGAATCCGAAATTTTTAATCTCATTGATTTTGGTTTCCCGAGAGCTTCATTGCAACTCTCGCGGCGGAGTTGTCTTCATGCCCCTTCCCAGAAGAGCTGTAGATCTCAACGGCACCACAATCGCTCTTATCAAACTTCGCCGTGAGATTTTTGTAATCCCGGGGCGCTTGAAAAATTAATATTTTCCCGTCATACCGAGGATAACGACGGGGGGATTTGGACGTAGGCTAGAGAACGTCGTGGACGACAGTATGAAACAACATGAGAAAGGAGGGCAGATAGACGAGGACATGAAGCGCGAATGAAAAGCACGACGAATGAGTACAGAAAAATACCACCGCATAATTCTCAGATGATGAACTGAGAGGGAGAGAGAGGTGGACGGAGGAAAGGTGTGGAGAAGGAAAGCTCCCCTTTTTGTGGAATGCCCGCAGCAAAATGCGAAGGAAGGAAATGAGGAGCCACAAGTTTTTCCATTCAAATTCGTCCTCTCGTTTCTCGAGAAAAAAATTCTTGCAGTAATCCTGCGTCTTTTGGAAGCAGCATCAACAGCGATGGAAAAAGTAATCGCAATAGTATAGTGCACGCCATGAAGACTTTCTTATAGGAAGTAAACTAAGCACATAATTTTCACCTTGACATTGGTCTTGACATTAGAAAATGAATTGTACACTTGAGAACTGTATTTTTTCTATGAGCGTCAGAGACAAAGTCAAAGAAAATACGATAGAAATGGAAATTTGGTGTAATAGAATGAAGAGAAGATTGACAAATAGAAAAGAAGTGTCGCGACAAGTTTGGTGTCGAACAAAGTCGATGGAAACCACTAATAAGAACAACTAACCTGAAAGGCGGGCAACTAAGGCTCATTTGGAGTCTGTTAATCATAATAATTATGTTTATCATAATAATCCTAATCTGGTACATGCAATTTTAGTGAACATTAAGACACAGTGAAATGAGACACATGAGAACGGGGTGGTGGACGTGAGAGCAAATAAACCATAAGAAAATGACATCTGATGGTAGAATTGAATATACAGGTAGAACTACCTGTAGAACTACCCGAAACCAATTCGGAATGGTGACTACTAATGATTATTTTTGTGTTTATTTATCCTTTAGGAAATCAAAGTATTAGTAGAAACATCTCTACCGTTCCGCCTCCGACCTACCCTCGAAATTTTTAACTTTCATTACGAATCTCATTTAGGTAATGAAAAAACAATACCTAGTTCTGGGAAATCTCTACATGTACTGAATGCCTAAGGGCAGAAGTCAAAGTATATATTAAGACCCAGAGTAGAGTTTATTTACCAGGAATTTTCAAATATAGGACAGCTTCATCTATGACTATTCATATGTAATTCTAAGTGTCAAAACATCATAAGAAAGCAATTAAAGTTGTGGATTTAATAATCCGCATGACCGCATTAGAATGAAATTAAATAATGTAGTGCTCTTTAAAGTATTGTTTGCTCTGCTTTTGTTTGTTTTTAAATTTCCCCTTCCATCCCTTGTCCCTCTCCGTGGGGGAACCCTCCTTCTACCTGCAGCGATGGGTCAAATTTTTACCTGTCCCCTTGGGGAGGAGAGTGTTTTATGTTATATGTTCTTATGGTAGTGGAATTTCGCCTTCCTTCTTACCAAATTCATAGCATACACGATATTGAATACATTTCTTACTGCAACCTAAGGTACAATTATTTGTTAGATGATAGCATATGCAATTGCTTGCGTGTAGAATGAAAGGAGGTAGATATGTATTTGCATGCGTGTAAAATGATAGGATTTTTGCATGAATGTATGCACCACTATGGGTATCGGTTGGCATGTATGCGTTGGTTTTGAAAGCGGATTTTTTCCCTTTCACGGTGACCTAACACCCCTCGCCACACGTCCTTGCGGTGGCTTGCGGGGTATTATGTAGATGTAGATGAATAAGAAACCTAATTTTCATAAAGTGATCGATGTCAAATGTTGGCCGAAATCCCGAGATCCATTTCTATCATGTTAAATTTAGAACCATTCACATTTATGTCACGATAAAGATGCGTTTCAATTTAACACCTACTAATAATTTAAAATTAATAATCAAGCTCCTAACATTAAAAGCAATGGAAGAATGCATAACTTTCAAGTAGCACTAATGGTATTTTTATTACGGGGTAGCATTCCATCAACTACAGAATGTGTTAGAAAGCTAACGTTTTACGTTAAGCTTAGAAACTATGTTATTAGACGGCGTTTTTTTGCTATACTATCATTATATTGTGGAAATTTAATAACATTAAAACGGCAGTTAAAATGAAGTAAGCTCAATAAAACTTTTTAAGTGTTATTTGAGATTATACAGAAAAGTTAGAATTGATCATTGCAGACCTAAATGCATGAATTTTATTCACGTACACGCGTCCGGGGTGATCAGTTGAAATGACGTACCTTTCCTTACAGTAGCAATCGCAATGCTTACATAAATTCTGGTGTTTATTTTCAGTGATGAAATATAAACGAGGTGAATGGAGTAAGTTTTTTCGTGTGTTCTTACATCAGGCAATCTCGAGAGGGGATACGGGTGATGAATAAGGACCTAATGATGGATGAGACTGGCTCGTATTAATAATCCCCTCCCAGTCCTGGGAACATTTTAAGGCCGTGTCATGTGGGCCAACTTCCCGCGCAAATCACATCAAAGAATGATGATTCGTTGATGAAATTGCACCTTTGTTGCATGAGATACGTACCAGAAGAAGTTGGAGCAGACGATATATTTCCTTAAGGATAAAAACTGCTATCAATCAGAAGCGAGCATGGCTTATTAACAAAACAGCACCGCAGCGCAAACGCAATTGAGTATTAACATACTAAAATGCCACTCCAATGTGAATGGTCGCCACGAATGTTTAATCTCTAAATGCATGAGTTTTACGCTCTCAAATTGTGGCATTGTTTAATCTCTACTTGAGAAAAATATTCTACAACAAAAATGAGAGCTATTAGAACCAGCTCATACAATTTAAAATTTACGTTAGATCGTGAGAAAGGGCTCCAGGAGAGAAGCTGAAAACCACTAAGGCCTACTATCGAAGAAAATACCGTAAAAAAATAAATAAAGTATGCTTTGTCAAGGATGGAATAACGTTCTTTGGCATAGTTTACCTAAGACACGATTATTCATACTGGCCTAAATAATAAACCTTCAGTTTTCTCATCGGCCACACCAATCTAAAATCCATATACATAGTAAATATTAATCACTTGGCACACAGCTACATTAAATCAAATACACGGAGTACGGAGCTTTAAGTATTAAAATGGGAGTCTTAGTTTTTTTCTAATTCGTCCCGAGGCACACAGTACTTTTTAGTCAGACCTCAATGAGGAACTACTAAAAGAAAATAATGACCACGGGAATGACTCGTCACCGACTGGTGTCTTTTGCGACGTATTGAAGGAAGAAATGAACCGCTACATCTCTCTCGCTCTGCGGCAGAGGAGCAAGAAAAACGCTTGTCGCATTCCTTGGCGTTCTTTACGTTCCCACAAGGGGCAAACACTGCATGCCTCGAGCTCTATTTGGCCTGCCATTGAAATACGACAGATGACTTCTGCGTGCGTTGCACAAAAAAAATTGCATGTTCACCTGATCGTACGTACTCCGCACAACGGACTCTTGACACCAGGATCACGAGAATGAATTAGAAATGAATGTTCATTGTGCTAACCATGCGCACTTCTTTATGCTATTCGGAAATGACTATTGCTTCAGGACTAGTATTCAAAAGTGGCTTTATTCTCTTGACTATTGATCCATAAAAGTTCCATACTTGGTCGAACCGGTCATACCTGCTGAAACCATTGCATATGTCGAAAGGAACGAGAGAAAAATAACAGGGGCTCAGAACTATTGAGGCAGGGACTACCACTTATTCCCCGTTATATTTCTATACCAGCGCGCTTAAGCGTATAAATGAAACTTTTTACACGGCTATTTACTTTTACTGGTAGACTTTAACAGCCACAAACTTTTGTAATTAATATTTTAGGCGTTCGGAACCCAATTTTGATGCCTGCTATTCGTTTATTCTTAAATATCATTATGTTGATCAATTTAACGAAACGGTTACGGACCAATGAACTGTTAACATAGAGCATGGACAGGAAATATCCACTGGTGTACGTTATGTTTGGAAACGAATGAGAGAATTTTAGACTTTCATGACTTCTTTCCAATTAAATGAAGTATAACGGCTGAAGTTGTTTTAATTTTATTTTGAGAACCTTGCGTCACCTCCAGTTTTTTTTAAAACCTAGAATTGATTTCCTTCTATTAATTGGAATCATCATCGACAGTCATCAATCAATCATAGGTTGGATTGATGCATCCCTTCTCTTGGATCAAACGGCCGACTATTATGTCTTCTTCATAATTGTTTACTTCACGCCTGAGCTTACTTGATCCATTATGGGTGCTCTTTCATAGTTCTTCTCATCCATTTTCCCTTCAACAACTGCATTCAGACGTTTAACGCCTGAAACGCTGCCAGATAAGGTTGTCACTTTGGGTTCCTTCTTCTTCCACTCTTCGTTATTTCCGTCCGTTCACCTCATCTTCCTCATTCCCTTGCAGCATCACATTTCCGCGGCCTCCGATCATATCTCTTCCGATGCTATTAAGTGTAAATTCCTCTCCCTTTAAAATCCATCCTCTGACGACACCGGTCGACGGGTTGATGAACGTGATACGTATTTTGCTGAAGTGACCCGCAGACCCAATGGTTCTCGAGGGGAAAGAAGTAACCATCGGCAGCGACAGCCCGCTATGCATGCCACAACTTCTCTCTGATAAAATTTTAAGTCTCGGCGAATTTTCCTCACAGACAGAATTTTTTTTCTATTCTTTTCACTAACTGAAGAATCCAGTCTACTCAACGCTCTCGTGACATAATGTAATGGATGGCGTCTATGACTTGTAGAAATATACCATTTTACTTAGTCATTTCTCTATGTGGTAACTTTTTCCAACACATGATCTCATAGTTGCTTTTACCTTTCTAATGTACAAGTGTCGCATCAGCGTTTCATGAGAGAATATTAAGATTTCAATAGTATTTCACAAAGTTATTTCATATATAGGAGTAACGCTTCAGCTCATACCTCGTTATATCACCTGTTAGTCTATTAAATGACCGAAGTATTAGATACGATTACTAAATTGGGAACATTTATTTCTGGGAAAGTATTCGCCCACTCATAAGGCTGTGGGGGTGGACAATATTCCTGTAGAAATGTTGAAATGGTTAGGGAAAGGTGGGAAGAAGGCCATATATGGACTGATTCGTAGTATCTATGAGGAAGGAATCTGGCCGGAAGATTTTGTGAGATCGGTGTTAGTTCCTATTCCAAAAAAGGCAAAGGCTTCGTCATGTGAGGATTACAGAACAATAAGTTTGATATCCCACGCAGCTAAAGTTATTCTCAGGATCATCAACAAAAGGATAGAGAGTAAGGCGAATGATTACTTAGGGGATGATCAGTTTGGGTTCAGGAAAGGAAGAGGTACGCGTGATGCCATTGCAGTAATGAGATCACTAGTCGAGAGGAATATAGAATACAATCAGGACGTTTTTGCCTGTTTTGTAGATTTCGAAAAAGCGTTTGATAGAGTGAATTGGGAAAAATTAATGCGTGTATTGCAGAAAATAGGAATGGATTGGAGGGACAGGAGACTAATCCGCAACCTGTACATGTCTCAGACTGCTCAGGTGCGAGTGGGGAACGGAGAGTCTGGATGGGCAGTGTTAGGAAGAGGTGTAAGGCAGGGTTGCCCATTGTCACCGGTACTGTTCAACGTATATGTAGAGGAAATGATTAAAGAGGCATGGGAAGAACTGGAGGTAGGAATGAAAGTCGGAGGGGTACTCGTAAAATCGGTTAGGTTTGCTGATGACCAAGCATTAGTTGCTCAGTCAGCCAAGGGGTTGCAAGCATTGTTGAGTGAATTGGAGGTTCAGTGCGATAAATATGGGATGAGAATCAATATTAATAAAACAAAGGTTATGCGATTTTCCAGAAAGAAAAAGGCTAAGCTAAATATTGAAATAGGCGGGGAAAGAATAGAGCAGGTAGAACAGTTTACATATCTCGGAAGTGTTTTGGACCAATACGGTCAAAGTGGTAGGGACGTAAGGAGAAGAATTGCGCTGGGCAAGGAGGCTTTCTCAAGGAGGAGGGAGTTGATGACGGGGACGTTGAGTAGGGATGTTAAGACAAGACTCGTAAAAACTCTGATATGGAGCATAGCTATGTACGGCGCGGAAACGTGGTCGCTGAAGCAGGAGGATAGACGTAGATTGGAGGCTTTTGAAATGTGGGTGTGGAGAAGAATGGAGAAGGTGAAATGGACCGAAAGGAAAACAAATGAGGAAGTACTGGAAATGGTGGGTGAGGAGAGGGGTTTGTTGAGAGAAATCCTATGGAGGCAGGAAAAATGGATGAAAGGCGTATTGAGCGGTAGTGGAATGTTGAAGAGGGTAATAGAGGGGAGAATGTTGGGCAAGCGAGGTAAGGGTAGGAACAGGATAGGGATGTTGGACGGGATGAAGGGAGGAAAGAAGTACACCGAGATGAAGAGGGACCTGATATAGATTAGTTTGCTAGGTGGGGAGTCACAAAATGTTTATTTGATAGTTGTGTCCATCCAAAAACCTACCTTAACCGGTAGATTACCTAATAATAATTCGCCCACTCTAGGGTAATTACCTTCGACCAAATCTATGAAATATTTTATATTTATTTTTAGTCTGTTAGCTGGATTTTTAATAAAGCAAAAAATCTTATAATTACCTAAGGTGAGTCAAAGGTATTTTCATTAAGAAAATGCAGTCGTAATGACAGATCGACTCGACGCGGAATCGACTTAAAATGACTGCTACTATTGAATACCACGGCAGCCGTGCATAATACAAATTCTCTTACTGTTCTTACTACTTTTTTTTTTAATAAATTTACATAAAAATTACTTTGAAAAGCCAACTTCGAGTGAAGTCACCAAACTACTGCGGTATCCAGTGACCCTTGAACTCGAGTTGGTATTAGTCTTGAGAAGCAGAAAGACAATCCATGAACACTCGATGTCAATGCACGATTTCTATCCTTCAATAAGATTTAAATATTTATTATGGATCCAGTTATGCCTGCCACTACCACTGTTTCCACCACCGCGGGGCAAAAAACATGTGACGACGCTAGAGGATTCGGGTGGACTTAAAATGAAGCAAACGGCGTCCGATTGAGAAGTTTGATATTTCACGAAACATCGCCTCCTCAGGTGGACCCTTCTGGAAGAGGCACAGGAAGAATAAATGGAATTAAACGAAAAAATAAGGAATCCTATTATTAGATAAAAGTCGCCTTATGAATCTTAATTAGAGATGATATGGTTGTGCGAGTGAGCATCCGAGGGAGGAAGATCAAAGAGGTCGAATTTACTATCTCGTATATTTCTATTTCCCGTTCCCAATTCAAGCCAGATTGTGAGAAATGACAGAAACTTTCATCCATCGGATCCATCCATGATCGGATGCGAACCTGACGAACGAGCAGCAGTTTCCTCGATGAGCGCGGCAATTCTTTTGTGCGAGAACCTCCTCCTAAAAATTCACTGAGGGGAATTTAAAAAGTAACCTGTAACTTGACGGAAGGAAAGTTCGTCAGTTCCGACTCCTCCTTAAGACTAGCCAAGAAAGACCAACTCCTTGAAACAAATCCTTATAAAAAAGGAGCACCTCTCCTCCAAAAAAGAAGGAACTTAGTCGGAAAACCGCCTCGATGGCAAAGGGGGTCTTCTCAATTCTCTTCTCAGAAATCAAAGGAGATGAAATTTTGCTCAATTAAAATGGCGTACGACCTACCTTTTCATCCAGGGTAACACAATCAAATTCAAGGAACTTCGGGAGTTCTTCTTCAAAGGCAACGATTTAACGTGGAGATTTTCTTCTTTTCTTTTTACACCCTTTACCTGAAAGGAATGTTCAACGAAATGAGATGACGCACGAGAGCTGGTAAATGATGATGAATGACCACGAGAGAGGAAGGGGAAGCACGGGGTTTATAAAAGGGCGAGCGAGATTCGAAGAGAGACGGACACGCGACGGGCCTTCCAGTTCACTTTCCTCTTCATTTGCCTGACGGCAGTTAACCGTACGAGGGTTGTCTGAAACTTGTCCAACCTTAACAGGGTGATGACAGCACTCTTCAACCACAGTCGGGTAATGTGTTTGCGCATGCGTTGAAAGGTATTCACAAAAATTTCAACCATTTTGGACATTTAATTGTTGCAAGGAAATAGTTTGAGTGACTCGTTGTAAGGGTTTTTGTGAAAATGGAAAAAATTGAGTATCGAGAAGTCATTAAATACTTGCTTTTGAAAGGCAATGCACCCACGCAAATCAAAGACGAGTTGGACGCTGCACGTATATGGGGAATCCGCAGCAGCATTTACGATCGTGAATCTAAAAGAGGCCGAACTAGCTTGGCTGATGATGAGCGTTAGGGACGGGCAAAAACTTCCGAAAACCACCGATAACGTCGAAATAATTCAACAAATGTTACTGGACGACTGTCACATTAAAGTTAGCGAGACAGCATACGAGAGGTTATGGGCATGTCGAAATAACGCATTTGTCATAAAAGGACTGAAGAGTTGGACATGCGTAAGTTATCCATGCTTTGGGTGCCGCGTTTGCTCACTTTGGACCAAAAACATGTTCGAATGACCATTTCCAAGGCCCTGTTGAAGCAGTTTAAGCTAAGCGAGCCAGATTTTTTGGTCGATTCATAACTATAGATGAAACTTACATTTACCAATGCACTCCTTAGACAAAATAACAGCCAAAGCAGTGAATTGCAAAGAATGAACCTGCTCTGAAAAAGGTTCCATCAGCCGGGAAGGTGATGGCGACTTTCTTTTCGGGATATCCACGAAATGATGTCAATCGATTATTTTCATAAAGGTAAACCAATAACGTGAGAGTATTACGCATCATTACTTGACAAGCTGAAGACAGAAATTGCAAAACACGTCCGAATTAGAAGAAACGGAAAGTGTTTTTCATTAAGGAAAACACTGATCACACTTCGGCGGTCGCCGTGGCTAAAATTCACGAATTGAACCTCAAATTGGTTGACCACTCACAGTATTCACCAGATCTGACTCCCAGCCATTTTATCCTGTTTCCTAACCTTAAACATTTTCTTGTAGGACAAAGTTTTTCATCGGATGAGGAGGTAATCACATGCGTAAACATATTTTGCGAAGAAAGGCGTCAACTACTATTTGAAAGGATTAAAAAAGTTAGAAAAACGCTGGAAAAATAGATCTATCGACTTAGGAAGACTATGCTGACAAATAGAAATAAATTTGAAGTGAAAATTATTAGATCGCAAACTTATCAGACGACCCTCATAAGACGCAACGGCGACTCCGTCACCTCTCGACAAACGAAAGACTCGTGAAACATTTCCAGGGCATCCCGACTGAAGAATCAAAGAGAACCGGGTTTTTTTCTTTGTTTGGCAGTTTTGTGCATTATCTGCTCATTTTTCACTTAAAAAATAGTTCAAAACAACAAAAGTAAAACCATGCCAACCAACATTCTCGGAAAACCTGCAGTGTTTACATCAATATTTGTAGATGTGGTAGCCAAAAGGTTCTGGTTTCAAAACGGGTGATGACACTAAATCTCCAACTAAAACTCTGATTTGAGGGAAGTCTCTCTAACCGAGTAATTTTATGTGAGACAGGGGAATTTGATAGCCTCTAACACGAACGCGTGAAATGTAGAACGGAAATGATGTTGGGATACACTCTCGTAGCATCTCAGCTCTTTAACCATTCTCCATCACTTTCCTTCTCCACATCAACGAAACTCATCTCCTATACAGTTCACGCTTTACTCTCCACCCTGCAATGCTTTGCTACGCTTGTTGTACTTTTGGTGACGATGCATCCAATGTTCCCGTTAAACAAGAAAGAGAAAATAAAACCAAAGCTTCGCATTAGCAATACAAAACTCTTCGGGAAAAGGGATGCGATGCGAAAATTGATGCGTTTGGATGGCATGTGATACTCAGGATACAGTTTTGACGAAGTGACAGGAAAGCTTTGAGTACGACGCGCTGTTGTCCATACAAGATAGAATGAGTGATGTTTCTCACTAGCTTAAATGTTCCAGATGAGGCGGCGCCGAGTTCTTATGTGCGCTCAACCCATCTCTCGCTTTCTCCTTCTCTCCCCGTTTCAAATCGAACGTGGGGAGTTCATAACAGCTTGTCGCCCGGAAAACATACCCTCAAACACTTGAGATGCGTTCCTTCGTAGTAGGTGCTCTAAACAGGAAAATCACTCCCCTTGCTCCGTCTTCCACATTCCCACCCTCTGAAAACTTTCCTACCCTCGCTTCTCTATCTGGTTCTCTACATCTCTAATCATTTCGCCCTTGCCACGACGCGCTTTACACCGCGTGCCAACGCGCCATAATGTCTTCCTCTTTCCCTCTCAACTTCCACTACGAATTTTCATTTCCATCCTCACACCAACTCACCTCTAAACCGTCCGCGGCTCTATAATCCCGTTTCGCTACAGGGAGAGCATTCATGCAGATGTATAAAGCCCACAGGCCCCCGGAAAGCGTTGTGGATCCAAATGGGGTTCCCTCCATACACACTTAAAGAGGCAGGCCGCGGAGAAACCGTCGTCTTCAGGGATTCTTCGTTCGACGTAGGTTTCCTTTATCATTATAGCATCGCGCTATCATTAAAAAAAAAACATTTTTTTTATGATGAACCATTTCGCTGTAGCGTAACAATTTTCGTTCGTGGATTATGTAGGCGAGATCGAAAACTGATTTAAAGGCACTGAGCCCAATGGAAAATACGGGCGTGCAACTCCAGGCTTGACATTCGGTGTCATTGCTTTCACTCTGGTGTGCCTGCTCTGGCGTTTAATATCTGTCACTACAGCGCTGACGAATCTGGGAGTCGGAACCTTTGAAGTGCATTGTTGATTCAACACTCTCCCTCCGGTGTTCAACTGTATATTGATAAAACAAAAACTTATTATAACTTATAACGTAAACTTATATACGTAACAAAAAAATTAAAACCTCCCTAAGGCACAAATTCGTCAGAAACTGAAACTTACCGTACCTTCACCATTGTAAATACATTATTATGGAATAGCTTCTCCTTTTCCTGATTTAGATCCCGTTAGGTTAGCTAAATGGTGTAGGATTTAGTATGTATGTATGCCCGCCAGGAATTAGCAAGCATGTTAGATACGTTCGATGTTATGGCAGTGAGGAGACGATTGATTCGAAATTATCATTCCTCAATAACCAGGACAAAAAATATCAAATCTGAGTAAATAGTTTTGGCATAAGTGTAGTATAAGAGTACCATTAAAAATATTTTTCCAAACCCTACACCCACTCAATTTGGTTTAGCGCACGCGAAGACTTATCTTTCTAAACGCTCATCTCTTTTAATTTGGTAAGAAATATGACATCTAGTCAACCTCATTCCGTGAGGAAATGTCAGAGAAGGCACAGATAATTTAATAATTTATTTTCCAGGACTGTTAAATCCACTTAAATTTTTACGTCCCCAAGAGGGTGACTTATGGAATGGAGATGAAAGTCAAGAACGGAGGGCTGCAGACACGCGATAAAGCGGACAATTTCATAATTTAAAAAAAGAACTCCTTTCGTGTCATCAATGACTCACTGATTAATACTTAAGATTATAACTTCCAGGGCGGTTACAAGCATTTTCAAGACAATGGTACGCGTATTTAAGACTGAAAACAAAGATCTGCAATTCTTAAGGCTCCTTAGATATATACATATTTGGTCTCATCAGAAACGTTGGACGGTCTCTTTCTGAAATTATAAATTGAATTACCAGGATTCAGAAGACATAGACAATGGAAGGGGATGAATTAAATTTACTGTTAGAAAAAGAAAACATTTAATTTCTGGGATTTTAAATGGTTTAAAAAAATTAAACATTTTGCGCCATATAAATTCTGATAATACATACATATAAAAAACTCAATTAATGACCAGTGTAACTGCGTGAATTTACGTTTACGAATTAATATAAATTCAATACTACACTGTTGCTTAAGATTTCTAATGCCATTTTTTGAACTGATAGGGTAGTCGTTGATGCCACTTAATACTGCACTTATTAAACTTAAACATTTTACCATTGTCGCAAATGAATAATTATTCATTATAACGGCCATCCATTTTCATTGATTACTTGACTTTGTTGGTATATTTTAAGTCGTGGACTCGACCATTTTGGTCAAGAGTTAATCCATAAGGGTGGATGTATAAGAGTCGTCTCGCAGTGACGTAATATTTGTATAAACCTAAAAGGTAATTAATATTTAAACAATTTAGCTCATATAAACACAGAAGGGAAAATTTGTGATTACGCTATTCATTTATCTACAGCTACGTGATTAATATCATTTAGCCGGTAGTTACCTGATTAATATTAAAACAATCTATCCTACATAAACACAGTAGAGAAACTATTGCTGCTCGTTTTGGATATTAATTCAAACATGCTCAATAAATATCTGGTCAAAGCATTTGGAAAGACCAGAGTGAGAGTTTAAAGAAATCTTTTCATAATTACAAAATATTCTTATTATATCGATCGAGTTCGAGGTAGTCGGGAAAATGAAAAGTACTAAGTATCCTCGATTTTATAGTTGGCAATCATCTATGCCTGGTCGAAAAAACTATTTTAATCATGTCATCAGATTTTTAAGTATATCTGAAGTATATACGCATCATATTGTGGGAAGAATCAACCCCAGCCGTACTTTTAAGAGTACGGCTGGGGTTGATTCTTCTCATAATATTCATACGGCCATAGTTACCGTTTCTTTTAATTTACACACGCATCATAACCTGAGAGCATCACGGGGGAGACACCTAATGGGAGTCGGAAAACGAGCATGTGATTATGCACTATACTATTTATTTCCTTCTCTTTCTCGTCTCATTCGGCATTTCTCAAGATATTCGCGCGATGCATCCCTAAATACTAAAACAGCTTGCTCTGCCTTATCCACCGAATTCCACTTGGATCTTGGGGGAATGGATTGAATTAATGCGCGGAGCAGAGAGTAGGAGGAGGGGTTTCGCTGCAGGCCTTTCAAATTATGCACTAAACCTCGCGCCTGACCGTTACCGCGTCCAGAGAGCACACTCTCAGGGGCGCAATGAATACTTAAAAGAGCCCCCCCCCTTCCACACCAATCCCTTCTACCCACCAACTATCTCTCGCACGAGCCCTCAAACTTCCCCTCCCCGCATCGGCGAAGGCGTGGCGCAGCTCTAAAGATGTGGGTGGATATGCAGTACCCAGTCCCGTCGTGACTTCCACTTCTAGTCGGCATGGTGTTAAACACTCCAAGCGGTTTGCCCGGAGGGAATGAGAAGTTATTAGAGAAGACAGAGAGAAGAGTGGAGGGAGAGGAGTTGGGGATCTGTACGAGAAACTTCCAAAGCTCCCCTGATGGTAGGGTGGAAGTCTGAGATTCATCGCACCGTCCCCCCCCCCCCTCTCCAGTGGAGGCCACCTGCGGGCGACTCGACTGGTTCGCATTCTGTAATTCGTCCGGTTTTGTGCAACCCCTTTCCAAGAACCCAGTGTTGACTACAGTAATGCGTCGCCGTGCAGAGTAATAGGTGCAGTCACGGGACTTCATTGCTTAGTTGAAACCAATTTCCAATATGGAATAATGTCATTAATTGTAATGTCTTACTCATCCAAACCAGACATCCCTGCCGAGTTTAAGGCCATGACACCTATGTAAATAGTTCAGGATTTTTTCAGTGAAAATAATATTCAGTGTCAGATGGAAAATGGTGTTTTTTTTACGATGCCTTATGAAACTCTTAAATTTATTTGGAACCATTTGGAATGTAAACAATATCGTAATTAGTTCGTCCATCAAAGGGAAATATCAGTGGGCATTCGTGTGTGCCGTTATCACCAAAATCACAAAAAATGTTTAAACTTTGCTATTGGCAAACTGCACAGAGCTGAATAATGAACCGTAAGCGCATAGAAACTCCTTCACAATAGGAGATACATGGTCTGGAAAGTTTTAAAGTGCAAAATTACTTCATTATCGCTCATTGAGGGAGATGTAGCACCTAATGGAGGTTACAACTTTCTTCATAATTTTACAATGATATGTACAAGGAAACATCACACACCACTTCTTACATAGCAATGAGCAAATTAAGGAGGCAGAATAGTTAATGTAACCTGCACATAGGAAATCCATTAAAAATATATGTACAATAAAATCATTAATTCTTTGCGATGGGACATGGCAGTTGAACGCTTAAGAAAAATAAAAAAATGCGGAAATATTTCCATTCCTTGACTAAGAAGCATTTCGTCTGCTATTATATATGTATGTATGTATATATATGTGTATATATATTAATATATATATGTATAATCTTGAAAATGACGCTCTCCGGCGACGCACAAACACACAAACAAACACTGAGATAATAAATATTACACACACAGAAACATAAAAGAAGGACGGTGCCCAAAGTGCCTTGCCCGGGACATATATATATATATATATATATATATATATATATATATATATATATATATATATGCAGGTCGCGGTGGTCTAGTGGGTAGAGCATTGGACTACTGACCGGAGGGTCCCGGATTCGATTCCCGGGCAAGGCACTTTGGGCACCTGCAGCTCCACCCAAGCTAGTTGATTTTTCGGGTACCAGATCTTCCTGGGAAACCATAACCGGCACAGGGAAAGGAACTGGCCCCCCCTACCCTGATGTGTGAATATTCACACGCCGTCGGGTTTAGTACATGGGTGGGCTCTACCATCACCTACTAAACCGACCTTCGGGTTGATTACTGTGTTTTTTATATATATAAACACACAAACAAACACTGAGATAATAAATATTACACACACAGAAACATAAAAGAAGGACACTTACAGTAGATATTTACGTTTCGACGGCACGGCCGTCGTCATCAGAATGCCGTTGTCGGGGCTGTCGGCCGTTTCTGTGTGTGTGATATTTATTATCTCAGTGTTTGTTTGTGTGTTTATATATATAAAAAACACAGTAATCAACCCGAAGGTCGGTTTAGTAGGAGATGGTAGAGCTCACCCATGTACCAAGCCCAACGGCGTGTGAATATTCACACATCAGGGTAGGGGGGCCAGTTCCTTTCCCTGTGCCGGTTATGGTTTCCCAGGAAGATCTGGTACCCGAAAAATCAACTAGCTTGGGTGGAGCTGCAGGTGCCCAAAGTGCCTTGCCCGGGAATCGAACCCAGGATCCTCCGGTCAGCAGTCCAACGCTCTACCCACTAGACCACCGCGACCCGCATATATATATATATATATATATATATATATATATATATATATATATATGTCCCGATATATACATGTTTTATGATGGTTAGTAGTTTTCAATATGGTTGAAATGGAATTCTGAGACATATTGTACTAGATATGTATTAGCATAAAAACTACATTACGATACCAAAAAATTACCAATCAATCACGCATGAAGACGCACTATTTTGGGCAAGATGTTGTGATGTGTTGCATACTTACTGTTTGCTTTGATACACATGCGAGAGAGAAACGCTCCTAACTGACTTCATTAATTCACTTTCCATTGAATTGTCTATCGAACTCCAAACAGCATAATTGCTATCATGGATTTATGCCTAAACTTAAATAGTTCGT